>JAPYMA010001112.1:0-150761 GCA_035041965.1 Anisakis pegreffii
ATCGGCAACTATTGAATTTTTTTTTTTGCCTTGAGAGCCCGACGACACGCGCGAAAAAAAAATGAAAAAAATGATGCGAAAGGGCGGAATAATTGCAACGGGCCGCATATATATGAACCGAACGAGACGACGCGACCCTAATCAATCAAAAAAAAAATGGACCACTACGACCATCACTGAAATGATCTGTTACCGGAATTCGAACATTGTTCTTTACTATTATTCATTAAAGTGAAGCACCTTTCCGGCTGAATTTTGCCAAATCGAATTCATTCGCCATTTCCTCAAAATCCTTATTCACCCCTTCATCATCATTCCTCATCAGCTTTATCAATCAAACTTTTCAGTTTGTTTTCTATTTTTCCTATAGAAACCCTTTGCTTCTCTTGAATGAATATCATCATCGTATTGTTGCTCTCTTAAGTTTGTCCTCTCTTCCACTGATTTTAAGTAATCATACAGAAAATCGAGTATTCTTTATTAATTGAGATTATGGGTATTTTTGTTATTATTCGAGCAAATCGTACGTTCGACGGATTTTTCTTCTATTCGAGCTGTGATTATGGTCTATCTCAAAACAAGCAAAAAACGCAATTGTACTTTGGTTTATCTTTGACGCATCTTCTTTCAAAAAATTAATTTATATTGCCTATTGTTTATAATTATCAGTCCATCGATGCTGTTATCTTCTTTAATCATGTTCAACAAAAGACGGGATATTATTATGTTTGCTCTTGACTTATTCGTTCGCTTTCATCATCATAATATTATTGATACAATTAATTTATTTTGAGAACTTATCTTATTACTCTTGTTACGACATATTTTACTGACTCAGTTATTGTGATGCTATTCAAGATAAGATTATCACCGAATATTGTACATTATCAATCGACACCAGGTTTTCTTATCATTCAGCATTCTTGTTTATGTACATAACCGTGTTAAAATTAATCCATAAATGTCGTAGTATTGATGTATTTGACCAGTCCAACTCAGTGAGATTATACAATACATTCATCAACTCCATGTGAATATATGGTATCTGTACCCAGTAAGCTTCTGTACTTTAATTCGCGAATTAAATCGTTCGAAGTCGACAATTAAAAAAATGAGAACAGGCTAACCTGGAGGGGAGAGGGAGAGGGGGAATATGCCAGACGGCATTAAGCTATCTCCATTCACGTTTTAATCAAACAATGTGCTTGCATTGCCATAATTTATTTTTTGTAGCACGTAACTGCTATAAGCGGTTACTTGCTACACAAAATAGATTCGCGAGAAACCATCATAAACTCAAGGCTGGACCTGAAATAAAATTCAGAATTAAAACGTCACAGTTTCAAAATCACCTGTCAAACCCTGTCCTGCCACACGAAAACGTACGCCACCTCCACTGTACTACGATGCAGCTGATGCAGTTACTTGCCATAGAGAAGACAAATATGGATTGTGAAAGAACTGCCATCCCTTCCTCTTCCGCCGTCCTGGATGATACAATTATCACCTAAGCGTACATTTAGCGATGTCCGAACGTCGGATTATAAAAAATATAGATATGGAATGTGAGAAGCCGTAATTCATGAATATGGAGTGATAACAACAGAATAATCTGATGTCAAAGTGAAAATTAAACAATAAAATTTGCTTGTATTCCTTCTCGTTTGATGTTTAAATGAACAATTACGGAACTTGAAGGATACAAGTGATTTCCAATTAAATGTCAAAACACTTCGATTCAGTCTTCATCCTCGGTGACATTCACGTGTTCTGACCATGATGTGTAACAACTGAGCAAACAGCAAATGTACTTTAGCCACTGTATTACTACAGTGGCTAAAGTACATTTGCTGTTTGCTCAGTTGTTACACATCATGGTCAGAACACGTGAATGTCACCGAGGATGAAGACTGAATCGAAGTGTTTTGACATTTAATTGGAAATCACTTGTAGCCTTCAAGTTCCGTAATTGTTCATTTAAACATCAAACGAGAAGGAATACAAGCAAATTTTATTGTTTAATTTTCACTTTGACATCAGATTATTCTGTTGTTATCACTCCATATTCATGAATTACGGCTTCTCACATTCCATATCTATATTTTTTATAATCCGACGTTCGGACATCGCTAAATGTACGCTTAGGTGATAATTGTATCATCCAGGACGGCGGAAGAGGAAGGGATGGCAGTTCTTTCACAATCCATATTTGTCTTCTCTATGGCAAGTAACTGCATCAGCTGCATCGTAGTACAGTGGAGGTGGCGTACGTTTTCGTGTGGCAGGACAGGGTTTGACAGGTGATTTTGAAACTGTGACGTTTTAATTCTGAATTTTATTTCAGGTCCAGCCTTGAGTTTATGATGGTTTCTCGCGAATCTATTTTGTGTAGCAAGTAACCGCTTATAGCAGTTACGTGCTACAAAAAATAAATTATGGCAATGCAAGCACATTGTTTGATTAAAACGTGAATGGAGATAGCTTAATGCCGTCTGGCATATTCCCCCTCTCCCTCTCCCCTCCAGGTTAGCCTGTTCTCATTTTTTTAATTGTCGACTTCGAACGATTTAATTCGCGAATTAAAGTACAGAAGCTTACTGGGTACAGATACCATATATTCACATGGAGTTGATGAATGTATTGTATAATCTCACTGAGTTGGACTGGTCAAATACATCAATACTACGACATTTATGGATTAATTTTAACACGGTTATGTACATAAACAAGAATGCTGAATGATAAGAAAACCTGGTGTCGATTGATAATGTACAATATTCGGTGATAATCTTATCTTGAATAGCATCACAATAACTGAGTCAGTAAAATATGTCGTAACAAGAGTAATAAGATAAGTTCTCAAAATAAATTAATTGTATCAATAATATTATGATGATGAAAGCGAACGAATAAGTCAAGAGCAAACATAATAATATCCCGTCTTTTGTTGAACATGATTAAAGAAGATAACAGCATCGATGGACTGATAATTATAAACAATAGGCAATATAAATTAATTTTTTGAAAGAAGATGCGTCAAAGATAAACCAAAGTACAATTGCGTTTTTTGCTTGTTTTGAGATAGACCATAATCACAGCTCGAATAGAAGAAAAATCCGTCGAACGTACGATTTGCTCGAATAATAACAAAAATACCCATAATCTCAATTAATAAAGAATACTCGATTTTCTGTATGATTACTTAAAATCAGTGGAAGAGAGGACAAACTTAAGAGAGCAACAATACGATGATGATATTCATTCAAGAGAAGCAAAGGGGTTCTATAGGAAAAATAGAAAACGAACTGAAAAGTTTGATTGATAAAGCTGATGAGGAATGATGATGAAGGGGTGAATGAAGATTTTGAGGAAATGGCGAATGAATTCGATTTGGCAAAATTCAGCCGGAAAGGTGCTTCACTTTAATGAATAATAGTAAAGAACAATGTTCGAATTCCAGTAGCAAATCATTCAATTGATAAATTCAAACTGAATGTTCTGTTATGAGAGTATGAATTTTAATCTTTTTCAAGAAAAAAGAGAACATATAAAACGATCGAAACCGATCCATCAGTTTCTGCGCTCAGTCATAAATGAGGCTGAAATTTTGGTGAACTCTCTCTTAACAATTTCAACAACTCTCTTCATACCGGATAATCATAATGGCGATAGTAATCATGGAAGTCATCAGACAATATAAACAAACAATACCACAGAACAGTACGAAGAATTGACCGGAATTTTGAGATAAACTACTAAATGTTTTCGGCCATTCAATTAATATTCACAATAAGTAGTCGATCCAATTCATTAAAAAAATTTGAATTGAAATAGAAACGATTCACAGCGATGTTTTGAAAAGAAACAGCATCAGTCACAGATGTATGCATTCATTTCATACTTATATACACGCTTTACAAATAACACTAGACTTTAAAACTCTATACAGCTATAAACATAATAACACAATTTAATAAACACTGCGTGCAAAATGAGTGACGAGAAGTACCCGAATCGCCTTGTTGTTCACTTTTTACAACGACTAAATATTGGCAATTTTTAGGTGAACAGAATTTTTTCCGGGCGAAAACGGAACACTTAATCAAAAATGACGACAATCTTGGGTCGCATAAAGATAAATCAAAATGCGATCAAACATTCAGAGCGATTGAGACGTTTCGTCAATTTTGCAACCATGTCAAACGGTGAGTAATCATGATTCGTTGATGGAAGATGAAAAATGAAATTAACTGTTGAATTTTTCGTTGATATGTGGGAATCACAAATTTACAAAATTAGACCACGACTGATCACGATAATCGGTAATTGAGGACATTTTTTCTCAGCGAAATCGGACTACAAACCACTTTTTTTACTTCCAACAAAATTAATTTTTATTGTGAACATCGCTATGTCTGAACTTCTGAGTTGTTGAGTGTTGCTCAGTTCATCCAATTATCAATTTCTGAAAAAAAAACGTTTTCGGAAGTGTTTTAATGGGTTTCTGGAAGCAAAATAATAATTGAAATAATTGGTATAAAACGCAAAACATCTCTTTTTTCTTCAGTTTCATCGTTCTATTTGTCGATTAAAATCCACTGATAATTGTAAGTTTAAAGTAAGATACATCTCACCAAAATCAGGTGGAAACTTACGCATGGGACGGATTTTTTGCGTGGAACTTCGGAAGATTTGGCTGGTTGTGGCGCTACTTTCCCTTCCACGATTGTTGGGGTTCTTCGCGAGAAACGATTATTTGGACCGAAGAACATTTCCGTGAAGCTAAATCGACGTGGTCGAATTGAGCTGAAATATTATTATAAAATTTTTATTCGATTGAAACTCCACATCGGATACTTTTCAATTTCAATGAAATTCTCTTGGCATTTGCAGAAATTTCTTCCAAATATCATATAAATAATTGCTCGTCTAACGGAATTCTAAGTGATTTCCCATTATTATGTATTCTAAACGTACATCCATATTGCATTTTCCATTACATTAATGATTCTTTTCCTTTATATTCATTTGCAGTTATTACATCCGGACTATTGAAGGCATTCAAGAGAATGCTTTATTCTCATGATTCAATATAATAGCATGATTCAATATTAGCTGGATCAAATGATTATTTGGACAAGAAGAACGAGGTGGAACATGAAATAGGAAAGAAATGAATGAACGCAACATCATGCACAAATTCAAGAACTCACTCGGGTGTGACCGATTCTGAGAATGACACACAACGACGGCGTTCATCAACGTTCTCCGAATCAGTGGACTCTGTTGAACAGCCTGAAGGAAGATTTCTTCTTCTTGCTGTGTATACTGATAAGAGAAAATGTGTTTTCTTTCGTTTTTCTATGAGAAACGTCTTTTCAGGAGAAATTCTTGAAAGCGGAAGTTTAAATGATATGTTTCACATTGTTAATACCATTTCAAACGAATAAGTAAATATCACAAATGTGATGTCAAAGTCGTTAGTGAATAATTTTCAATGCTTACGTGAGTGTCGTCCAACCCAAAGAACATCTGAACTGGAATCTGGACCGATCTGAAAAAGAAAACAAAAATGTTTTCTACTTCGAAAAGAATTTAATTTTTGATGAGCTAACATCTCAATCATTTCAGTCAGAATTAATTGGGACGTTTGACGTGCAAAAGTGTGATAAATACCTTCAAGACAAATGTCAGCTGTTGTGTTCACGCCAAAAAGCAATTACAAACAAAACCAAAACGCGTGCTTCTTACGATATCAAAATCGAATGAGCTGATGAGTTTAATTTTTTTCCTTCTCTGTATTTCCATCTATTGATGGCTCAGAAATGATTTTTTTTAACAGAAACCATTCGCACACAGAAGTTATGCTCAAAATTTTTTAAAGAAATGTTGAAGAATATATTGATAAATACTGAGGTTTTCTCAAAATGTTAAAAGAATTGCATCGTGATAATGCTGCTGCTGCTGATGATGATGATGTTGTTGATGGAATAAAAAGAAAATGAAAGATGATTTCATGAAAAGTAAAAGCTTACTGGAACAGTTTTATCAATTACGTCGGGCAGTTGCTTTGAAATAGGTGTAACGACTGCAGTCAGAGTGCTTGCGAAGTCATTAACAGCCGGTGCTTTCGACATGATAATTGAAGGAATCTGCAAAAATATTTTCATAAATAAACATGTTCCCTATATATGTATCACATATTTGATGTCATCACTTCTATTGCTCCATTAATGAAGATTTTGTTGAGTAGACGAAAACATTCTGTGGAATTTTTGAGCAAATCTTCGGAAATTCTCTCACAATCAGCAATAACCATTCACGGTCATAAATGCTAAAAGATCAATGAAATTTACGAGACAGTCAATTGGCATACCACTGAGTCTCTTATTGACATACACTTCAGAAAAACGTTAAGAAATATGCGCCTAACAATTAAATCAGCTAGATGAATGAACAGTTATGAGCTTTGTCTACCTAATGTCATTTTATCGAATTCAAATAATAGCCTCGAGCGGATGACTGCTTAACTAGTAAATTCGATGAATCGAGAGAGCGACTAAACATGCAAAGCAATTCACCACGATATCGATCGCAATAGGCGGTGACAATTGTGAGCGGGCACTAGCGCTAGCGCTGGTGGCCTTACCACCGTTAATCTGAGAAGATGATGATGGTGGTGGTGACGGTCCTGGTGGTGGTGTGATTAGAATCACTATCTCCTCCTTTGCTCGAGGCGTCATTGTGCGACTAGAACTAGAGCTGAAAACTGAGCTGGTGGGTAGAGAGCAGCAGTCAACGGTGAGTGCTACTTCTCAATTGCAATGAACCGATGCACGCGGACAGCTGGCTTATAAACGCACTTCAGCGCCTACAAAAAGCGGAAAAAGCACAGAGCCAGAGCTTGGAAACACGTGATAAGTTGAGATGATGATAAGTTTTTTGCAAAATTTTGGTGCACGTACTGTGGCGTTTGCTCAACTCTAACTTTCTCAATACCGTGAAATTAATTGGTTGTTCGTTTGTCTATTAGCTGTTGCTGCAGCCTTCGAAACAAGCAAACCGAACACCGCAACTGTTGCATTTCCTTTCGTCTCTTCGATTTCATCATCACCACAATTCAGTGTCAGTTTTGTTATCAGCATATCATATCACTTCTATTGAATCATTTCCATCTTATTCCAGAATGCTATCGTCGAAGGTTTAATTTCCCTTCATCACCACTCCACATATGGTTTACTTTCTTAGCATGACCAAGCATTCGGAGTCGTTTTTGTTTTGTTTCGTTTCCGCTTACATAGCAAATTTAATTCTGATTGAAATCTGGATAAAAAACAATACAAAAGAATGTTCTTGATTCGCACTTTTCAGTTCAGTATTGTTTTTCATATTTCGTGCAAGATAGAAAGAAATCGAAATGATTTGAGCAATTTATTCTGAGTGTTAAGGAAGCGGGACTATTGCTCACAAGTCCAAACCTACTTCTTCCTTATGAAGGAATGCATTTTGAAGTTTTCACGTCTTTGACGCATTTTTGAACGATGAAGTCTCTAACAAGCAGGAAAACTTCGAGTTCTTGACTTTACGCACATGAGAACATTCAGACTAATAATGATGAGGTTGAACTTAAGATAAGATAAATTCTATGCTTGTGAAATACGAACAGTCCAATTGAAATTTTCATGATGTACTAAAGATGAACTGAACATTTTATGAGGAATTCGTTTCAATATTTCGTAAAACTACGGTATTGTCATACCGGAAAAGACTTCGATTGAAGCTGAAAGAATGTATTACTCCATTCTAGCCTAATCTCACCTCTCAACATACGATCATACGCTGAGAGTCTAATATCTTTCGCGTTCCACTTGATTTGTATAATACGGTCTCGTTTACCTCTGTTCCATTTACTCGACTGCGATTAAATTTGGTAACGATTCCTACTCAACATGTAAGCAAAACTCAATTCTAGAATATTGAATAAACAGATATTGGGGTTTTCAGTGACAAACCATCGAATAGCACGTGATCAGGAATAGTTTAACGACAATGAATTATGGTTGTATATGTTTTGCGATGAACGAATGAATTTGAGAGAGAGAAAAAGCACTTTGGAAGGACGTAAAAACGGTGCTGATGGACATCGGATGGGATTGGATTTCGCTGGCGGAATGCCGAGCAATTTGCAATCAAATACACACAATTTCTGTGTTGTTTGTGCACACTGAAGTGCACATCTGATGAAATAGCAATCACGCGACTCAATGCAAATGGTTGATTGAAGGGCATCATCGTTCGATGCACATTCATCGGTCATAAGACGAAAAATATTTGCAGCGAAACGCTGTTTTCGATACAATTTTTGCGTTTATTTGATTGAAAATTATGATTTCAACTCGACAAATCGGTTTCGCAAGATGTCCCCTCCCTGTTCGAACAACCACACCGACCTCTTGAAAGTGGCAACCGTATGAATTCATAACACGAAAGTACTAATTGCATTTGATATTTTAAGAAATGCATTCATGCTTCTTCGGATTGTCAGTTGACTTGTAATGAGTATCTGCTCTAGGAAATATCCAGTTTGATTAAATGTGAATGAGATGTTAATTGATTGTTAAGGAGAAGTCAAGTGTGAACAAGAGTCAATTTGGAATGATGAAGAACACATCGTTGTTCGTCAGAATGCAACAATGCTTCTGAATTTCAACTGGCAAAAGTGAGTGAATGTGATGTGATTCTCTTAAGACCGGGACAAATCGTTTCAAAATTCGTGGCCGGCCGATCAAGTTGGTTTGAGTCAAACAAACGAAAAAGCTGAACGGCTGAGAAATTTTTCATTGTTATTGTCAAGAGAAAGAGAAGAAAAAACGCTCAACATGAATAATATCAGTTGTTTGATGTGAAACTCATAGAGTCTTATCCCCAAACGAATGAAAAAACAACGACAATATTTCACGAAAAGAATTCGAAATTTTTGAAATCTTTCTCTAAGGAACCGAGAAATAATCGCACAAAATACCAACTAAAACAAGAAGAAATTGCCTCAGCGAATTGACTGAGTCAGCTTTGAGCAGTGTAACTAAATGTTGGTTGATGTGTACAAATGAACTCGAAAACGAATTGAAGAAGTTCGATGGGAAAGAAATGAAATTTGAACAAATAAGTTGAAGGAGACACTCACACACACAAATAAAAAGCAAAGAGATTCAAAAAACTCGAAATTGATTGAAAAATGATTGTACTTACACTGAGATCTAATAGTGTATCGCGCATTTTGTTTCAGTTTGTGAAGAAGATAAACACGATGTCGGTTCAAAGGAGAAGCACTCTCGATAGTGCGACAGTGATAAGATAGTATCGGAATGATACTTGATATCAGAAGCTCGAGAAGAACGAGATGAAGATATAACTGAGTGAGTAAGTATCTGATTGGATTAGTTTACAGTTGATAACCGTTACAGAACTCGCTGGCACTTGAGCGCTTGAGCGAAGAGTGTAATCTAAGCAGCGTTTGATATGGAAATCACAAAACCAAACTAAAACTGTTTGTGGAAAAGGTTCGACGTGAGGCGGTGTTTATATAGTGGTGAAATATTGGAATTGATGGATGGGTGGATGGATTGATGACGATATAAATATCAATGATGAAAATGATCAGAGTAAAATGTGAAACGATGTTGACAACAGTTATGATGTACTGAAACATCACACAATGAGAAATGAGCAAAAATTAGTTTGAAAAAAAAAAGAAAACTTTTTTAATATCTCTCATTTTCAATCTTTCCCCTTCAGCACACATTATCAACGTTCATCACCAATAAAAAATCGTATATTCTATCATTATTTAAACACAAACACAAGACGAATAGTGTGTAGAATAGATAAATAATGCACACCATCAAATCACACCACACTAAATCGCAGCAAATAGATAGATAAAATTAGGCATTAATCATCCCGTTCGATCGCCAACAACAGTACAAAGGTACATCTGAGTTTCGAGCAAAAGAAAACAAGAAATGAAAAACAATCAGTGAAACATGTTCGTTGATTTTAATTCTTGAACTCTGATGTCTTCAGGACACCTACTGCTGCTTAACTGCCTATACAGTGAAACTGACTGTTTTATGCTTTTTCATTTTTTGTTTATATTGATCAGATTAATTCAAACTGACGTTGTTCCGTCACTGAAATTAATTGTTCATTCAGACGTAATATTCCTTTGGAGGATACAGCCTGACTAGCGCCAAAGTGCAATGCGTTCGTTGTCATATTTAGTGAAAACATCCAAATTCCTCACAACCAATTGTACAAATACATTTCGAAAATCAATTTGTTGCTTCGAAAATTTCAGTATAACACATTGATGAAGTGTTAGTCATATTAGAAATATGAAAATATTTGCATATCGTTTACGTTTTTGAAGTGATTATCTGTCATTAGGAGAGCACCAAAATGTTAGAAACGCTGACAGTGAAACGAGAAATTTGCTAGTGAAATTTTTTCCGACAATCCTTCACGTTTTTTTTCGGAGATAGTACGAAAATTTACGATGATCGTTTGATCTCTTAAAGCACATGGTTTATTGGAATGTGAAGTTTTTTACACTTTATGAGAAACATTTGATTATCGTCGGCAACATCTTTGCTTGCTAATACCTGTCACGTGGTATGATGATTGCATGAAATATAAACAACTATGTGGACTATAAATGTAAACAACTACGACACTGATGGAAAACTGAACAAAACGTACTCGTTCATATTTGTTCTAAGATTGATGCTTCAGTTGGATTTTCATTTTGTTTATTTCATTCATTCATCTTACATTCATCTATCATTCATTCATTCATTCATTCATTCATCAGTTGGATTTTCATTGTTAGAGATTATCACTGTTATTGCTACGCAGTACTGAATTAACCGTATCCAACAACAGTCAAAAGCTGCTGTTGTTTTCTGAATTGATGCAGATTTGCAAACAACGATGCAATGCACTAGAATGAATCCCAATCGGCTGAATGACAATCCAGCAATATCCATCAATTTTATTACCGTGTATAGTGCTCAAAATCCGCTAAGGGATGGATTAATCGTGGCAATTACGTCTTTTTGACATTCCATTTTTCCGTCTAAATGTTCCTTATCAGTGAAAGGGACAATTTCTCGGATCTCAAAGAAACATTCTCATCTGCTTTTCGTATCTGTATTCAGTCGAACAATTTATTGTCTCAGTTGATCGCATTTGTTCCTCAGAATGACGCAATTCGCTGACGTCGAAACTAGCGACAAAACAGTTTGTTTCATTGATAATTCATGTACTGGAAGTACACAACTGATACTTATCAAGTGCGATTCGGCTGAAACAGCAGCAGCATAACAACAGAATTTATATACGAATAAATTGTTCATCTATAATGTTCATCTTTAACCAATTCACATGTGAGTAAATCTCAGTCGCGATTTGTCTATATGTGATTGAATATTAAAAATCAGCATAAGGTCATGTTAAGCTACAGCTGCAGTTGCACAAATAACACTCAGATTGCTGTATTGTTCACAAATGTACAATGAAAACATATATTCTAAAAATCTGGTCTATGTTATTACACTCTACCAAAAGCGACTGCCACATAACATAATGAACTATCTGGAATGGAAATCTTTAAATATTTTGCTTGAATTTGACGCACGTAATGTGCAGTGAATGGCTGATAGAAGTACCGAATGAGGATGCGACACGAATATGGTGTAATAATTAGTTACAGTGAATTTATTGATAGTTACAATAATACGGTGTTCTTAGATGAATGCGAACGTTTGAAAGAGTGCGATATGAGAATAATTAATTGCTTGATTGCAGTGAAAATGTATTCTGTTGGATACAAAGACTAGTTAGAAACGTTCAACAGTGTAGATAATATCTTAAAAAATCATTCATTCAATTAAGAATTGCCACAAAAAACACGTGCACAAATACAGATGATACTGACCGGTACGAACCGTTTCGATAATTTGCCAACATAACAATTAATTTTTTCCAGTATCAATGCTGTTTTCCCTCTGAATTGCTACTGTTTTTCAATTATAAAAACTCCACTTCTATCACGTACTTGCAATCAATTTTGCTCGATCCAGCAGTGTTGATTTGAATCAACAACTTTGTTTGAATGATTTCTTTTCGTTGGTGATTTCCCGAGAATTCTTCGAAATTTTGCTAGCATTATGAGAGGGATGTAAACGTTCGTTTTCGAGGGGTCGTTTTGATCACTCAAATGATCATGTTCGCTGTCATGATTATGCACAGAATAGAAAACCATGAGAACTATGATTTTTGTTTTGTTCTTACTTTCGCCTTGGACTTTTTTTCACTTTAAGTATTGGTGCTGTTGGTATGCGAATTATCAATTGAATGATACCGATTTGTGCACATGAAAACCTTCTGCATGAATGCAGTTGATAGTTTCAAACAGCACGATTTCGTATCGCAGTCACATACACATACAGCCCGCTCTTGTGAAGCATTCGAACCAAGACAATGAATTTCATGTGCTCTTGTTGACACCATTCGAACAAACACGTACTAACGCCCTCTTGCCGACTATCGTTCAGACAGGACGGATGAAAAGTATCAATGTAATTCACTATAATAATTATCACTATCAGTTGCTTACGTAATCGTATTCGGATTCTTCAAATTGACACTATTTGTGCAATGCATAAAAATTTTACTTTTATTGGTAAACAATGATAAGGTGATTGATCAACTGGCTGCATAGCTGTGCTATAATCGTAGCAACAATTCAGTTTGACGCATTTTATGAAGTTTCATATCAATTCATTCACAACACATACATTACTGTGTGGCATTTAAGAGGATTAAAAAAATCGAACCATAGCGCTCGAATCAAGTAGAAATGGCACTGGCAGTTCACCTCCCTGAGTTTCCGATGATGGATGTCAAGCATCGAAATGGGTTCGAGGAAATACCGCAAGAGAGATTACGCAAACAAATTAATATAGGTTTCTGTTGAGCTGCGGCGCTTAGGATTCGAATAAAGCAAATAAACTACTAAGTACACAACGAACTATCAAATTATTCAGGACGGTTTCGCTTCGAACCCTTCAAACAGTCAATTTTTCGAAATAATGATTCAGTAAGTCAAATTTCAAGCGAACGCACAAACAATGATGAGGATGCTTTATGCATAATACAGTTAGTTAGTTGAGAGTAACGTACACAATACTTATTTGTAGGGATTAGAAGAATAATAAGAATTCGCATGTGCACAGCAATGTTTTGGGATGGAAGGGGAGAGGGCACCGTTACATACCATTAAAATACATTGCAGTCATTGAGTATTGGTCGGGATTTGCTATGAATTTTCGTTTTTTCAGACAGTGATGGAGCAGAGAAGCAAACGCGAGAAGCTACGAATACGAGAAGCTTAAAGCAGAATGTCAGCTAACGAAGGATGCAGACATATTACTGGGATAATGGGAAGGTCGCCTATTGCGAGGTATGGACGATTATGGATGCATGCATGCATGCTTGATGATCTAATGTTAAGCAAACGAGACGCAAAAAAATATTTTCGTCGTGAACGAAATCACACGCAAACATCACACACACACGAAATCACATGCTAGACATTCATTCGCACAAAAAAACACAAACACTTTCAAAAATGAATCACCACAGATGCTTTGAATTCAAATTGAACATCACAAAAACAAAAAAATGAACCTTTTATTCGAAAAGTGGCATGAACATTCGAAATGAAAAACAAAATCGAACAATGTCAAATGCAGCGATAACAGCAATATCATTTTTATTGCTCAAATTCGGCTGATTTCTTCGACAGCAAAAGTACCAAAATGGCGTCGTTCAAAAACATTCACAGATTCGTTTGGAATATCAAGAATCACGCTATCACACTATTGTTTGATTTCATCGCTCTTCACCGGACGACTTCCAGTACAGTCGCATGAAAATGCCTTTTTTACAGCAACGAAAATATCTGGAATTGCGAATGAAGCAAGTTATGAATGTTCAAATTTTAGCATCATCTATTTAATCGCCGAAATGAATTTCTCTCTCTTCTTCTCAATTATAAAATATTCACATGCATTTTTGTATTCAATGCATTCAAACTGTTGCTTGTTCAATGATCCCTTTTAGTGCATTCAAGCCGATAAAACGTTTTTTGAATCGTCTCTTTTGTGTTTTCAATTCAAAAAATTGTTATTGTTGTTGTCGTTGAACCGTAAACGTTTATTCATATTTATCACGTAACCGAGTGTCGCTTATCAGGGCATTTATTAGAGCATGAACTGTATTTGGTAAGGAATTATGTAAATATTTTTTGTTCCTTCTGATACCACTGGTACCGTTTAATTGTTCATGATGTTTGATCTCAAAGGACAATTGTCTCCACTGATTCAGCCGCTCCAGCAAAGAGTCCAAATTCACCAATTCATATAGTTTTGCTTAATACTGATGGTGTCGTTATTAGTGCTTAAAACCCGATTGATGACGAATTCCGCTCAGAATTGTCGGAGATTTAGACTGTGAAGAAAATTTTCTGAAGAAGTTACCTTCTTGCAATCGACGATCGATCAAATAGTGACTGATTGAGAACGAAACGGCTCAAGAAAAAGAAAAAAAGCGTTTATGAAAGGATTATCAAAATCAACAAAGTGATATCATATCTTCAAGAAAGTGATATCATAATAGCTTGTCAAAGGTTTAGTGTGTAATGGTGCCGCATGTGTTTGCGAAGATGTCAGCCAATCATACGTCAAGTTCACTACCACTCAATGAGATCAATTTGCTATCAGAAATAGATTTTTAAATTTTTGAACTCTTGAATTTTGATGTCCCAGAAATTCTCCCAAAAAAACGGTTGTACACATCAGAAAATGTGTCACTTCCAACGGTTCATCCCTTTCCGAAGATTTGTTTTTAGATTTTATTTCCTAATAGATACTGCACGAGGTCATCAATCATCAATCCTACGATTTGTAAAACAAATTCAACGGTGGTGCTGAATGAGAGGTTCGAAACCGTTTTATCCAATAAGGCGATTGCTGAAAATTGGATCAAAATTCTGTTGCAGTTGGTAGCACATGACTTTTTTCGAGACAAATCCTCCCAAGCGCCACTGATGCAGACATAACGAGTTCTAGCTAGTTTATCACAAGCATAACACCTCGGTATCACTCACTCTAAATACTCATTGTCAGGATTGTTATCAATGCAATTGTAGATTGAGAATTTTTACGTCCATTAAGCTCTTCTTCACTTGATACAGAACAGTTTGAAGTCGACTCAACGAATTTGCTGATGAAAGCAATGAATTCTCAAAACGTTGAAAGCATACACGAGAGCGGTAGAGGTCAATATCGATGATTAATTTCCTCGTTCTCATGTGCATGCCTAATCGAGTGGATGAAAAATTGTTTCATGATCTCGTGTATTCACTCAAATAAAAACCAAATATTCATAGTCATATGTGTGCCTTCATGATAAATCTGTGCTTAATAACTGCTGAATGTCCTCTAAAGATATCTTGAGCAATGGTAACGATGGATATTTACAACGTGGCAAATCACAACGATCAACCGCCTGATGGAATGTGTCAGGTGTTGATCGTTAGCTTTCTATCGACAATAAATTGCATTTTGCAGTGAACGAACACATTGCTTAGTGCTTTCTGCATCGAAGATGCGAATTTTTTGAGGAACATTCGCGACTGGCGTTCTGATGCGAAATATCGTCATCATGAGGGACGAGGCATTTTTAAGATGCTGTTAAGTATCGGTGGTGTTTGATCAGCAGATCACTGAATTAATTAATCACATTGTCATGAAATCATTCAGTTACAGATTGTTCAAATGTTACGCTTTTAAGACGTCACTGTTTTTTTTTGCAATAGGATGAACGAAAGATAATCAGTCGGATTTTGAGGAGCTGACAGTATTCGTATACTAACAACATTTCTCATTCACTAACGCTTTGTGCGTTCTTTGAAGTGGTGCTGAACATTGATATTCCTAACAATCAAAACTGGTCGGTGGTGCTCCATATCTGCCTTTAGCAAGCATTATTATCAAAGATAAAATTTAGCACGTTGACTCATTTGTCACGCAAGTAAATGAATGCAATGATAATTTCAACTGTTCGAAGTACGTGACAAATTATTTTTTGGCCCATTGTTTTGAAGTCTAATTCCACCAGCACTTAATACAACTGGATTATTCCATCAATGGAGTGGTATTGTTGGCAGTATGTGTGACATCGTCACAATGAATGTTACTGTGAAATTTTAACGTTGAGCAACTCATGAAACTAATTGTACGAACAGTGTGTTGTGAATGTTTTTTGGTAATGATAGTTGAATTGATTATAAATTAATAATTGCTCACTTCACAGTACGACCAGAGCATATCAACGTATTGCCTTCCAAATGAAATGCAAAAAACGTTTCTCTTTCAGAGACGAAAATTCCTTAAGATTTTTCTGTCGGGGACGTAATTTGTCGCCCTTTCTTACTGCATTTTGCTGTCCTCTCAAATCGGAATCTCAAACCTATGCTGTACGCATTGAGTCGTTTTAATTTCATATAGCCAAGGAGCGAAAGATCATGTGGATAACATGGATACATCAGTGCTGAATTTTTTGCATTTTCGAATCTTATACTCAAATCAATTGGAATTCCTGTCTCAGTCCGATATAACAGTTCAATTTCATCAACGAATGCCAAACTTCTGCATAATTCATAGCACAACAACCGACTCTTGTAATTCTTTAACGCATAGTATGCCTATTCAAGCGTTCTTATGAGTACTCGTCATTTGAGACATTGTTTTGGGCGGCCGGGCAACGTACTTTTCTCAATAAGTGCAAATAAGCATTCATTAAACATACATTCTGTGTGTTTCAGGCGGCCGAGCAGCGTACATTTCTCATTAAGTACAAATAAACATTCATTAGCATCCATTCTTAAGACAAATGCTTAATCTCAACTTTGCAATATAACTATAAACAAAATTTCCTAACGAACGCTTACATCGAATACGTATAAAAGTAATTGTTGTTTACGAAAGAGAAGCAAGTTTCGCAATAGAAAGTGAACAATTTGCAAAATGAAAGCAATCAATCACATGCCATGTGCTTCTGAGTGCAACTGTTGTTCGAGTTCTGTTCAAAGATAAAATAACAAACCTAACGGATTAAAGCTCCAATGGTTTTTCTCAAAGGATTCGATGATTAACAACGTGAACACTTAGAAATTGCTGCTTACGATTTGAAAACTTCATCTTCGATCATTTATCTCCTCGTCCAACCACATGACTTCTTCTCCATTTTTCGATCCATCTCCTCTTTCTCTCTTAGAAAACCTATCTAATAGCAAATTTGATTGCTGGTCATATTTCATGCCACAAAAAATGTATGCATTCGCCTCATTCGTCTTCAAGAATCAATCCCATAAAGTTGGAAAAAGCAGTTTCGAGAAAAGGGTGCAACGCACAATAAAATATTTCTCTCGTTATTTATAAGGAAAGCAGTAAATTGAAAATATAACTGTTTGATTTCTGGACAAATGCATCGTTTATTTATGTCAGTTTTGAGATTATTTAATGTTCAAAAATTAGTCGGTTCTTGATTTCAACGATTTCGTTCCTTCATCAGTAATCAATACAGCACATCAAACTGTGAATGAATGAATTTCAATTGCTGAAATGGTTTTAAAGGGTTTTTTCAACCCTTTAAAACCATTTTAGCAGTTTGTGTTAGACATCAAAGAGCGCAAATTCCTTTCGCGTATGTGTCAAGTGAAATTACTTCTCGCACGATGAGGACACAACCACGTTTATGGTTTGATCATTGTGAGCGATTTCAGAACACTCACCTCATCAGTACATGCTCTTTGCTAAATCACAATAAGAGGGTGTGGATGCTTCTGACTTGAAGTTTGCTTATTCCCGATTTGAAAATTGTAGCGTTTTTCTCTGAATAATGTATTGATCAAGTAGAATATTCTCAGGTCACATTTACACTAAGAAACTACCTGTGAGCTACGCTTATAATATATGTGATTTATGTGACATGGTGTTCGTTAGTATTTAAAGCATGACGAATATGTTCATTTCGAGTTGTGGAGGTGATTAAAATTTCACATATTTTGGGTTATAATCTGTTTCCCTGATCTGACATTTATCGCTTTGACCAACGAGATCAACCGGACTAAGTAAGGTATATGCGAAGTGATGATATAAGACGAATGAAAGCAAATTTTGTGGGCCTTTAGTTGATTCTTGATTCTTAAATTTTTAGAAAAAAGTTTGCTAGTAGAACTTAACGCACAATACAGAAATGTGCACGACGAATCCGTTAAAACAAAATGATTTTAGATTGAGAACGAGGAGTAGTGTCAACGAGTAGAATGTTATTTTGCATGAAATTTTTTGCATAATTTTATTTACGATAACAATTTCTATTACAATTTTCATGCAATGAATGAATATTATGCTTGAGAACGGTGATACTGATAAGATCAACGATATAATTGAGGTATTTGCATCAAATTGAGGTACTTTTTGCAAAATAATGATTACAGCAGCAACAACAACAACCACACAATATCCGAGTATAGCGATGCGATCCTGATGTAACACATGCGAAATTCTATGCTGCTGACAAGTAGCAGAAGACGTTGTCGAGCGAATGTGCGCAGAATGAGGGCATCGTTAGGGAGATATTCAACGGATGAGGTGAACAAACCAACAAGTACCGATCAAAATAACGTGTAATCGCCTTCTGAATTACTTTTTGCGAGTGCTCCACATCAGAAGCTACCATCCACTGAAAATAATTGTCGTTTACGGATGAATAAAAGGACCAAATTGCATAGACAATCAGATATGAACTCTTCTATCGTTCAAGAGTTTTACAGAATCGAAAAAATGTGATTCCGTTGGAAATTCCGATGTTCGGTCTGAGTGAAAAGTCGATATGATTCGATGAAATCTTGGAACTTTCAACTGAAGAACAGTATGACTTGTTTTAGTTATCCTTGTCTTCCATTGCTAACTTTTTTAGAATTTGAAACTGAACCAGTCATTACATGTGTCATTTCGAAGCGGACAACAAGCCTAAACGTCACTACTTTTGCATCCCGCACAATATACCGGCGAATAACAAATGTGAAAATAAGTATAAAACGAAAAAGCGAAAGCAGATATTAAGGTAACCTTGCTGAGAATGGCTTTCAGTCGTTGATTATTACATTGGTTCTGAACGTCATCAGCAATCTTGTCATATCGATTATAATCATCCAGATTATATCGCGCCGATTCCTTCCTTTCCAACTTCGAATCGAATTCCTTTGATGATGGAGAGTATGTTGAGAGATCAGACGCGTCAACATTTGAGTGTACTGTCGGTAAATATTCTGATTCTGACTGACCATTATCAGAGGCATTGTCATTCATTGATGAGTAAACATCCGAAGATTGAAATGAATCCTTTTTATCACCGATGGAGCTCACCAGATCCTCAATTTCCGTATCATATCCACTCGAGGACGTTGGCGAAGTACTAGGAAGCATTACTGGTACAATAAGGCCTTCGCCTAACGGCTTCGTCGATGGTGGATGAGAGTAGATAATTTGAGGTTGAGGTCTGGGTTCCGGTAAAACCAAAGGTGGTGCGGGAGGCATAGGGCCGTTGATGTATGGACGAGGCACTGTTGGTCTCGGGAAAAGTGGAAGAGTCAATGGATTCGAAGGACAACACATTGACTGGAGTTGATTGCTGGACTGAGCACAACATAAATTGTTGGACTGGAGTGGTGGAAACAACGACGACATAGGAGGTAATAGAGGGGGAAATAGAGGAGGATTTACAGGTGATGGTGAGGGGCAGCAGCAACATGACGATAATGATGATGAAGACGATAATCCAGCTAGAGGCGGTAAAGGTGAACCTAGCTGAGGAAATAACGGGTTCGTGTTCAATAATCCAGGTTGAGGAAACAAAGGTAGAGGTTTGAACAAATTTGGTGTTACTTGCTCAGTTGAACAGCAACCCTTTGGCTGTGGACAACAATTATTAGGCTGTAATGTGCCAAATAGGAAAGCGTCTATCAAAAACGACTTCTGAATGAAAATCAGAGTTAAAGTTATGATAATTTGCTTGAGATGTCGTTCGGTATGCATCTTGAACGCAAAGTTGACAATAAACTCGTTACGCATCAAATGCATCGCTTAAATACTCCATCGTAAAATTGTATAGTGACAGCTAATCTGATTATGGAATATTTTCGCAGATTTTGATTCAATCTGAAATTGTGTCATTCGAATATGATCAACGATTGGATGAGTTCGTTGTTCGAATGAATGCATGAAATGTATACTTGATATGCTTGCTTCTCGCACATTCTAGATTATCATCATCGGATTATTGAACAGTTACTTATAATAGATAGTGACATTTGGTGAAGATTATTTTTGTATTGTTCACTTTGCTTAGTCTCCTCTAACCCTTTCTTAATCTTATTCACATCTGTTCCCTTACGCATACTTCAGCTGTATGCAACGACTCTTACTTGATTTCACTCGTCGCGTGTTTTCAAATTATATTCGATTGTGAGCAGGAAAAATGCCGTAAACTTGTTTCCTAACTGGTGTTCCATGCACCTCCACAACGAGGAATTTCAACAGCACATCAAACAACTTATTTGCATGAATTCAGCAGATGCTCCAAGAATCCATCGTATAATAAGCTTATTAAGTTTGACAATAGAATATCTGTGGAATTCCGAATCGTTGCGAATAAAAGATATATTTGGGTTTTCATACGACACAATTTCTAAGAATATCTCTTTAAAGCTAAAGCTCAATATAATTTTGTTGACGTGGGATGTTGCCACATAATTCTTCATATTACATTCATATGGAGTCCCCTGAGTGATGTTTTATTTCTTCAACAGGCTGTTCAGAACAACAGAAAGCTCGTATTATGCATGATGCGAGCTGCACAATTCATTTTTGCGCTCCGTTGCTACCCACTGCGATAGCCAACTTGCCATCGATGAGCAAGTCAGACTTGTCAACAACCGCAATGCCCAAATTGCTCATAACCACTATTACTGTACACGCTCAATTATTAGTTTTAGATTGAATGCGGTCGGTCACTTCTGGTTGCATTAGTTGATCTGCAATTGCTTCAATCGACTGAGTTTACGAGATGTAATCGAATAATGCCAATACAATAATACCAAAACAGCTTGTTTTGAAAGAATCTGTTTGTCTTCTGGGCTACTATAGGTGTTCTGGGCAGGAAATTGTTGTTTTGTTATGATATTAAAACATGATCTCAGCTGTATATCTTCTGTAGAGTAGAATTCGATTGCTCGACAGACTCTTGATAACACGAGCATCTAACATCTTTGAAATAACTCAATTTGACCAAGTTTGCTCAGTATGTCTATGATATTTTATACCATTATGATAAACCACATAACCTGAGCTATGAGAAAAGTACATCTGCTTCCGAGCGAAATTTCCGCATTGAGAAATTATCGTTTAATTGGACTGCCGTATTAAAATTAAAATTTTTGAATTGTCCTTTAATTACTGCCCTATTAGATTACTTTAATTATGCGCTGCCGTATTTTGGATTCATGGAGCCTAACGTGTTCTACTGGAAAAAAGTATGCTTTCTGATGAACAGGATGAACTCAGAGGTATGCATTTGCGTACCATTGGTTCCATTCCACGATTTCGATGCTTCTTTTTATTTTCAGGCCAACCTCTGTGTATACACTCAATTCATGACACACACGGACGAGTATTTGACGATATTATTGTTTCAGATAATATGTGTTTGAACGCATTCAGAAAAGGACATCAAATGCGTTGATCATTCAGAAAGTCATTCGGAAAAGGTCTTTCACAATAAATTCCTGAAATGAGAATACTGCTTGTTGGCTCGCTGCACTATCGAATAGAGTTACTCGGGTAGATAGATTTGGGAATTATACGTGTGCAAACACAAAATTGTAATTGCTGATAAACCCTAGACGAAATCACACATTATATAAAATATCATTTGTATCACGTTGACGATGATGATGATGCACTGACAGTGCACAACAACGGTTTCACACCAGATATCTGAAACCATCCGAAATTATCCGCATCAATAAAACCAATCTTATCGTCCCAACTTTCCATCAATTTATCGAATGTTTTGGAGTCGAATTTCTGAAAGAAATATTATTCGTACTGGTATCAATAACAATATTATTATGACAACCAAATTCACTTGCAAATTCTAAACAAACGCAGCATTCGACAGGGTAGTGAAATTAGGAGCGAGAAAAAACCTCAAGAAACTTGTCCTTTTCTTGTAGTGCTTTAGTGCGTTCTTCAATGAGAATTTGACGAAGTCGTTTCGTTTGATTCATCCCTTCAACATCCACGAAGCCACTTGCCTTAGCGAGCTGTAGAAATTTTCAGTTATGTAAAATTTATGAAAATAAAATCTTTCACCAGAAAATCATCATTTCATTAATTCTCTATTGAAATAAATCCGCACAATTATTACACGTTCAAACATGCATTTTAGCACAAAATACAAACTGAAAATAAAACTGTGTGAAATGCAAACCTCGACGTGCTCATCCAGTGTTCTCAAATAATACCGTCGGCTGCTAACATAAGCTTCGAAGTTCTTTATCCATGCACCATGACCTTTCCCATAAACGGTGATTAAAAACTTACCACCCGGTTTCAACCAGTCCTATTAAAAAAATCACTCAATAAGAATAATAACAACACCAATTTAAAACAATAACAACAGTAATGCTTTACAATAGCGATAACAATACTAACAATAACTAAGATTATGACAATAATAATGGTGATGATAATAATAATAGCAAAAACGTCAATAATTATAACAATAATACTAACGACCGCAATAGCGTCGAGCATTTAAAATAGCTGGAACTGAAATCAGCAGAAAACAGTTGAAAAAAAGGGAAGAAAAGGCGTGAAGTTCAACGAAAAAAGTGAAACGAACAAGAATATTGCTGAAAATGATGCGCATGTGTTCAACGTGATGCAAGCAATCGCGACTGAACACGTAGTCGAAATGATTCGACGGAAATTTGTAATTGAGTGCATCACAAATTTGGTATCGAATGCGAGTGTCTTTATCGTCTTGTAAACGATCCATTCCAGTCGCCAGCATATTTGCGCTTATATCAATTCCGTGTACCAACAAGCCAAATTCCTTCAAGTAAGCAACATTTCACTAGCCAATTAAAAGCAATCGCACGCAGTCACTTACTTTCGCTGCTTGACGTGCACCACCTCCGATACCCACACCGATATCCAACATTTTCGAAGCAACTTTAAGTTCACCGAATCTTTTCAGTACTTTTAAATTCTCTTCATAGCCACCTACAATAAATAACTTCTATGCAATCAACTCAAGTAACCAGTCAAGCAGTTCATTGCCTCTTCAATGTCCAATCATTCAATTCAATTAAATCATACCGGGGCTGATGAAGTGATTACCAAACACCCATTCATACGCACGAATACCTTCATCTGTATATTGTGTTGTATCCAAAAAGTCACGAAAAGTTTTCTTTTCAGTTTTCGCTTTTTCTTCATTACTACCATTTGCCACATGCTCTGAATGTTGCTTCTTTTTGAGAACCCACAAAAAGTCGAAGAAATTTCGCGTTGTCTGAAACTATTGAGAGATATGAATAAAATCATCAAAAGCAACAAAACCGTGCTGTCTAGTTTGATTTCAAATATTATCACCACATTACAAAACATATTATAATATGAACTAACAAACGAACAATAACTAACGTGAATTGTTGCGTTCAGTTGTTTCAAGGAGTAGAAATCGAAACCAGCAACATCACTGGTACTATCATCTAGCCGATCACTGAATAAATCAAAGAAACTTGTGAACTGACACACTTTTTCGGTCGCTCGATAACCATCTGTAATTGAAACGCTATTAATGCTCCCAATAATCAAAACAATAACAGTAAAATACTCATTACTGCTGACAAAAATATTCTAAAACTTGTGTGCGTTTTATGATAATGGAGAAAAAACCAACGAACATACCAAGATCTTCACGAATAATCGCCACGCCGTCATTTTTTAACACTTTCAAAATCGATTTAGCCAACGAATCTAGTTCAGATGGTTTATCAATTAACTGAAATTTACTTAAAATAATGAGATAAGAAAAACAGCAATAAAACTTTCAGTGGTGATAATAATAATATAAAGTAAATGAATAATAATAGTAGAAATAATAACCATAATAATGTTTTCTGCAAAAAGCAATACTGATTACCTACATGATCTTCAACAATCAGTTTGCTGATTATGACTGCATCAAAAACATTTATTCCTCTTGAAGCACTCTCACACAGACCTTTCAAACCGTTCTCAATAAGTGTACAGTTCACTTTTTTTTCTTCCAATAATTCCATCAACGTTCTGCTAAAATACACAACTCATTCAGAAAATAACGACTGATGACATTCTGAATAAAACTGAACAGTTATAATCATATGAATAAATAGAATCAAGGATAAAAGAATAGGATCATACGAAATCAGTTATCATCATATGTGAATAAATCAATTATCATCGTCATCGATCCTTACAGAATCACAACTGAAGGGATATTTCGTATTTGATAGCATTGCCAATCCAGGTAATATGAGGACCGTCGACATTAATCTGGTAATTAGGTATAAAACAACAATGAAAGTAATTCACCATTCACTACTGCCCTTTGCAACCACCACCAATACATTTTCGATGGCTGTTGAGTCTTTCATCGACAGCTCATATAAAGCGCTCAAAATTTCTCGCTCAGCTGCAGGCATTTTTTCGTTTAGTTTCACACTTCTCCTTGCAATTTGTCCACAAATTCCACCAGCAGTCGGTATTTGTCGCAATGAGCGATTTCTTTTAAGTGCTAACCAATCCAAGTACTAAAAGTAATGAAGTAATCAATCGCAACCGCAAAAGTAACCCATCGCAACGTATGCATTATAACTAATTACCGAAAATCCTTGATTAAGACTGTAATTAGATAATGACTACGAAAATCTCATCAATCAATCGCTCGTCAACTAATCGCCTCCAATCAAAGCTATCGTAAAGCTCTTTCAGTAATCAGCCTTCTCCAGAACAAACCAATAGAAAAAAAGGAAACAAAATTACATTTAAATTGAAAAATGACTGACTGAAAATTATATGTTAGAGAAAGAAGACTGAATTTTTGAAAATTCCAATAACCAAAAATGGCGTACGAATTGATGAATTTATAGATGTTCATGGTTAATGGTAATGGTTGGTTGTAATAGTGAAAGAACGCAAATAAAAATTTAAAAATCTTTTACGAGAAAATTTTGTGCGACTAAATATTAGATAATAATGAAATGAGAATGGTTCGATCATTTGGTCACCTTATCATTACCGGGAAATGGAACCACTTCAAAGTGTTCCCATTCCATAAGCATCAGTTGACATGTCAATGGCATTTCGTGACTCTCTTTGCAAAGTGCTCATTAATCAACATTCTCATAAACAAAAAACCTGTTTATTGCGTTTATTGCGATTAGTGATGTAATTAGTTTGTTGATAGACAATCTGATAGGTAAATACATCAAATACACTCAGCACAGTATTTTCTTTCGGTACAGCTCATAATGAGTATAAGGCGTAAGGCTTATGAATCCATTAGCTTATTGTTTTCATGCATACAACCGAGCCAGTAAATGTCCTTCTACCTTAAAGGTTTCACAGAAGAAACAAGTAACATCATACGAGTACAAGCAGCTTATCACTGATACATATGCTTGTTTATCAATGAAATATGAAAGCTTATGTTGACTTCTTCAATACACTCGGCAAAATAACATTTTCTATTCAAGATCCATTCCCGTTTAGAACAGCGCATTATTTCATCGCCAAATTGATTTCAACACCAACTGATCGGATAGGCACTCAGCACACAACGCCTGATTTTCTGCAAATTCACTTTGATAATCGTTCGTCTTTGTTTAGGCGCAGTTTGTGCTGGTTGTTCATTTTGAGTGTTCACTGCACGACTGATTCTAAGCATCGGTCTTATGACCTTGTATCTTCTTCTTGTTTTCGTTGGATCTTTTTCGAAGTCATAATTAATTAATCACTCGCAATCAATCTGTTTGCTTCCTTCTCAAACCCCAATCATTTTCTTCTGTAACGACATCGCTCGTCACAAGTTGAATACTACTGCCAAACCACTTATCTACTCATTTCATGTGTTGTCTTCAATTTTATGGTGAATGACGAACGAACGCAAACTAAACTTACCTATGCAACAACAACAACGATAGTCATAACACAACACCTAACTGCATCGCAAACATTTTAAAATTGATGAAATTTTTTCATGAACGAATGAACAAGTAAACGAACCAGAACTCTATTGTGCTAACAACATCACTTTGGCATGTGCTTTACAGATAAATTTATTGCCCAATTATACCTTTTTGTTGAGGACATTTCTGTAATCTCAATAAAAACGTAGTTGACGATGACATTGAAGTTAAAACAATTGAATTTACATGCCAACTGTGACCACTGAACATCACCATTGCTCACGCCAAGCGTCATAACTCTTCTAACTTAACAATTGACGACAAAATTCAAGAAGATTTCTGTTTTGCTCAATCTCGGCTATAACATGGTATATATGATGATTTAAAATTTTGCCTTTCGGATAGGTACCAATTGAAATTATCTGTTGCATTTTTGCAGTTAACGCGAAATCGAAAATCTCGAACAAATGTCGATCACTAGCAAATCGATCAGCTATGTTTTATTCTCCCGGATCTGCGCTACAAAATGATATATGATTTGCCCGGATTTATTCCCGTTGAATAGGTAAGAAATTCACATTTCTGAACATATATCAAATGAAGATCGCACTTCCGTCACTTGGCGAACTGTCGTAATTGGCGAAGTGTGTACGTACCCTTTAGACTCCGATGTGGGTGTCTGCCGAAAAATGCTTTAATTTATCTTATGCAGTTGTACGATTATCCGGATATCCGGATAACTTGCCTAGCTCGGAAACGGAAAATTAATAATATACAGTCTTTTGTGCATTGACTCATTTTTCGCTCACAGTAGAATTCCCGTAGGATTTGTTCTAGATGGAACTGCGGCATTGTTCATAAACATAATCATATTCCGCTTAATTAAGAATTTATATTTCAGTTCTTGATAATCGAGACGATAGTATTTCTACGCTGAAAAAAGAAATACGACATTATACGGAACAGGAACAGTTCTTTACTGATTAACCAACATTTTGTAGTAATTTCACTGGAATTTTGAATGATGCCGTCGCAGACAGCGCAGAATAAGGTTGAATTTCAGTTTTTTATTTGTTACTGTTGTTGAGCTCGTTGGCTCATCATCATTGTTGGAAGGCATTTAATCTGAACTGGCTCATCACTTTTCATCTTCATGAAAACTATAATGTTATACTTGGTTCAAATGGATCGAGATTTTTCAATATTCATTGTTTCGCATGAAACTGTGGTTTAATTAATTGAAGATGCATTAATTTACCTGAGTTAATTTCTTCTGAATGAGCAAATATCTATTTTGTTAGCATGGTCGAATGCTTACGAACAGTCGGTTAATGGAAAATGCTGGTCAGTAAAGTTCTAGTACTTCTGTGTTGTTCTATTTAATGTGGGCAAAATTTTCAGAAATCATCGCGTAAGAAAATCGTTTCAGCTTCTGATTCAGCTAACGATGATCGTACATCATCCCATCCGTCTTCTTCTGGTATTTCTTAGAAATTTTGCTCATTTCTTACCGAATGAATATACGTTCGCTAAAGGTTTGGTTCATTATTGAGCCAAATTATGTGAATACAACTCAAGCTCATTTGTATTTGTTATGTGCGTGCTTAGTTTTGATTAGAAGTCATTTTCTGGAAGCGAGTGCTAGCGCAGACAATGTCTATCTGCATTAGATTTTACCGAAAAATCTGAAATTCTACGAGTTCTTACGTTAGCTTTCGGCTTGGTTGAATAGTGAAGCACTGATCGAGGTGTTTTCCTCTCTCAGGTGCGCAGTTATCTCGAGCAGATGAACAGAGGCCACCACGAATCACCCCGTCGGGTTCATCGCGGAAATTTCATTCACAAAGAGGCACACAATCTAATCGTGCTCAAAAGCAACAACAGAATTCATCAGATGCTAAACAGATGTCACAAAATTCCTCGGGCTCTGGTGATTTATCATCTATTCCAATTGGTTATTTCATTCTTCATGATGCGTTTATTGCATTTTCGTTCAATGTTCTCAAATGTTAGTGCGATTTTCTGTCATAACTCTGTAATATTTTAACAGATAAATCCAGTCATTCACGTCAATCACGAGCTGGAAGAGCTGGAGAGAGTGGCCAACGTACTGTTGGAGCACGCTTTGTGAAGCAAATGGCACCTGGTAGTTTTCGAGTGTTCATATCATCATTATCGTCACTATTAGCACTTGTATTGATCATCACTATTACCGCTCCAACTAAAAGCTCATATCTTCTAATGCGTAGACTCAAACAAGTTATCTTCATCTTACACATTTTGCAGGTCGTGCCCAAGAAGAGGTCTACACAGCGCTCGGCTATTGTGAGCCATATGATGCACGAATAAAACGCCCTAAACCCGCCGTACAGGTACGGAGTCCTTTTTCAGTATAAATAATTCTTGGTTTTCTCATACTTTTGATAACGTACAAATTTGCGTCAAAGTGGTGATTGAGTTACTTATTTTCTTGATGAGCATTTGAAGCTTATTACGAGTTTATGCGTCCCCTCTCTCCCCTCAGCTTCATTTCCATTAGTTAATGTTTAATTTCGATAGTTTCTATTTCAAATCTTATTCATGATTTCGTCATAATAATTTGGTTCAGGGAATAGTTATAAGTGCCATCTGTCCATGGTTACGAACATCTGATTCAATAGTAGTTTAAGGTGTATCAGAACAGAACATTTATTAATTCAACGCTAACACCAAATAACAATAATAATAACAATAACAATGGTGTCGGTAATCGTCAGACGGCTGGTCCGTCAGGTGGCTGGAATACTGGTAATAATCGTGGTGCGTCATCGCAGTATCCGGGTGGTTTCGGGGCGCCGATTCCCGAAGATGTCCTCAATGATATTTGTTTCAGATTTCTTATCAATATACCAGAAGAAGAGGTTTGCATTTTCAATTCGCCATATCTCAAATATAATATTAAGACAAAATAAGAGTTAAAACAAAATCAAAACACTAATGTAAGGTATAAGATGAAACAAATGTCATTTGTAACGGTGACATATTCTGTATTATTGACGATGGAAGTTTGCGTTATCGAATCCAAGATTTAGGTATTTGACAGTATAAATGTGTTTAATATGGCCTAGTGAATTTAAGATTATTATAAGTTGGTCCGAATGTTGGTCAATTTCATCGTTCACATAGAAATAATCGAGTGGTCACAAAATGTTTTCAGTTCCTTTTCGTTTCAATTCAGTTTCATTCCAGAAAAGTAATGTGATTCGAATTTGTTTTCAAATCGAGTTGGCACATTGGTTCTACATCGACTTCTATTGCAAAGGTGACGCGGTTACTCCAAAATGCAATGAAATTGGATTGAGAGACTTCATTCGGTCGGTTTTTTGTTTGCATTTTTGTCTTTTCTTTGTTAAATTTCATCGCCGACGTTGTTAATTCTTATTGACATTTTTTATTTCAGGCAAATTTTCAACCACTGTGATTTTCTGTCCGAGTTTTCGGGTCAAGTTGATCAGGTGGGTATGCTGAATGTTTACTTCTGTTAAGTTTCGTGGTTTTGAGACAGAGTTCATGATTAATCGCCAATTGTGGACGTTGTTTGTATGAATTTATTTGTGTGGAATTGTCTGATGTTTACACGGCTCATTGCTGGACGCGTCGTATTTTTCATGTTGAGTGCGTTGTTGCTTCAGGTGATCGAAAAGTGGCGTGAGTACAAGTCATCAGTGCCAACGTACGGTGCTATCTTGTTGGACAGCTCGTTAAATTATGTGCTGTTGGTGCAAGGATATTATGCGAGAAACAGCTGGGGGTTCCCGAAGGGAAAGGTTCTTCTTTCTGTAGATATATCATGCTCGTGGTTTACGAATGTTTAGCTTTTCAGATGATTCTATTTTAAATGAAATGTAGCTGATTTTAAGATGGAGTCCAATAAGACAGATTGCCTGAAAGTAGTTGACGAATAGGTATTATTGTGTTGATTGATGTCAGGAGGTGATGACTGAATATTTTTGAATTCATTGAATAGTTTTAATGATTCTTGAAGCTGAACTCAGTGAAAAAGCGCTTTGTTGTATCGGACTTGAAATTGGATATTAAATATTGTTGAAGGTGAATGAAAGTGAAGAGCCAACAGATTGTGCGGCACGTGAAGTACTCGAGGAGGTTGGCTTTGATATCAGTGAAAAGATTCGCGATAATCGTTTAATCCAGAAGTTCATTAACGAAACATTGACACGTCTCTACATTGTCACCGACGTACCAGTGGACTTTCAGTTTGCACCAAAAACCAGAAATGAAATCGGGTTCGTTTTAATTTGAATATCGCTGCTGTTATTATTATTTGTGTAAATTCAATTGAGCATCATATTTTCCAGCAAAATTCAATGGTTCTCGGTGTGGGATCTGCCAACAGATCGAAACAACCAGAAAGCTTGTGAGCGTATCGGTTTGGTGCCGAACAACTTCTACACAGTGATGCCGTTTGTTAATGATCTACAGGCGTACATTATAAGACACCAAAATAAGCGTAATAAAATGAAGCCAAAGGTCAGTTTGTACAATATTTTTCAAAAGAAACGTTGAATCAATTAAGTTTGATTTCGAAAATTCCACCTCATTCTAGTATTACATTGATAAGTGTTAATTATCAATTATGATGAATTGTTCGTGATATTCAGATAATACTTGACAGAATTGTTATGCTAGTTGTGAGATACTTGAGTTTGAGTATGAGAAATTTACATCTCATCAGTCAATTCAGATGATTAATCCAGTGAAAATTGGTGAACGCTCAGCAAGTGCTTTCGACCCAGTTCTTCCACATCGTTAGTTACTTCGATCAGTTACTCATCCATTCAAGTAATCAATATAAATCTTTCCAAATCAAACATTCTTTCATGTTTGATTGTTCTTGGTTATCTATAATAACCTGCTCTCGTTTTATCCAGTCTCCATTAATTTATACGTACAGTCTATTTGAAGTGCTTATTTTATGTGTGTTTGTGTGATTTATGATTCAATGAAACGTTCCTTCAATCAAGGACTAAACCAGTCGATCAGTATTGATTCATATCTGTGTTTTCTTCATCAAAGCTGTTGCATGCACTAGATTTGTTTGCAGAAAAGCTGGAATTCATACCATCTGTATTCACATCTCTATTTCCTGGCGTACTGGATCCGTGTGCGTCAGCAACAACAGGATCAGGAGTATCTTCATCGCTGACACTTCAGAATCAAAACGCAAGCTCTGTTCCGTCATTAATTTCAAATCGTCACTCACCAACTTCGGCCTTCTTCAAGCCACTCTCGACCACTTCGACGCAAATTCCTGTATCATTCACTGGTCCGTCGTTCCTTCAACTTGTCACCAGTGGCGTTGGCGTCAGTGATCTTGGTAATAATGCCGCGCAATCACCGGGTAGGTTTTTCGTTGGTTATTTTAGATTTTTGGTTGTTTCGCGATTTATCGATTCGTTTTTTTTTTTTGTTGATTTCTTGTTTTGGTCTGTTAGATTCTATCAAATAATGTCAGAAATATTCGTTATATTGTACCGTATTGTCGGCTGTAATTGCTCATTTGCGTTACTATTTGTAAGTGTGTTTCGTGTATTTTATTTGTGTAAAGAAGTGCACTGTTCAAGAGTTACATTTTTATCGGTTTCAAACGTTTGATTGGAAATGTGTCGAGGAATTAGTGAATGAATCGAGTTGATAACGTCGCATTGTTTAGATGAGCACATTCGATCGAATGCTGTGGCACGTCCTGTTGCAACCGTACCGAAACCTCGTATTCCACCTTTGGGTCATCCTGTCTATGAGGTCTCGAAACGTCATAATAACAATAACAATAATACGAACAATAATGATCGTAAAAGTTTATCGGTTCGTTTATTAGAGCAATTTTCGTTCGGATACACTGACTGTGAAATTGTGCGTTTTTGATGATTATGGTGAATCAAGCTGAAAGAATGTGCAAGATAAAATTTAAAGGTTGACGTCAAAGAAGAAATAAAGGAAGAGCCACTGGTGGCGATATGTGCACAACAGCCGCATCAACAACTAAAGCAACAGTCTCAACCGCAGACGAACACTGCTATGAATAGTATGGTTCAACAAGACCAAACAAACTTGTTGATGAGCACAAATGACATAAGCCCGAAAAGTCAGAGTTCGATTGTTGGTACAGGCGTAGGAGCGTCGAGTGTAACTGGTGGGCCTGTGGCCGGGGCTAGTGCTCCAGGAGTTTGTGTGCAAAAACCGAAGGAGACGAGTGCTCAGCGACGAGCTCGTAGACTAAGAAATCGCAAATCAGAACGTGAAACGGATGGTGGCGATGAGAGGTTGTTGAACATGACTGGAACAGCCGCAAATGCATCACTGCCGAATAATGCAGCTGATGAGTTGTTGATGAATTTGAGTATGGACTTGAATTTGAATCTGAGTACGATCATACCGACAGAAACACAATTTCACTTACAATTATCACCACAAACATCACACATAAATACGAACAGTTTGTTGATGGATCAAACGTAAGTGCTCATTTTTGTGGATGTTTTGAATTGTGGTAATATGTAGTTTAACTTGTTTATTCATTTCACATTCATGTGATTGTTAATCCAGTTCTTTATCTAATCAATTGACTTTTTCTGATATTTATTTGTCGGTTCATTTGTTTTTTCTTCTTTATTTTTTCAATGATGAGTTATGCAAATAACTGATTATAAGCGCGTAAGCGGTACCTCTGTGCTGTGATCCGAGCATATATACGTTTCATCATTGTTATCCTCTGACTCAGTCATTTCTTTACCGCACAGTCATCGAAAACAACCTCAATTTCAGGGCATGAATCATTCAATGTTCTGTTTGAATCCATTATTCTCTTGAAGTAATTGTTTGTGAGTAATTTTCAGGCCGTTTTCTCCTCGTGGTGATGAACCAATGATTCAGCTGTGTGAGGCATGGAGCAATTTTAAGGTATTTGTTATTGCGATGTTTTGTTTTCTTTTGTTTTTTTTCGAAAGCTTTTAAATTCGCATGTAAGAATGTATTTCAGTGTATAATATTTCATCGGAAATTTTAATGTAACATATTTTCAGCTGGATGTATCAAGACTATTCGTGGAAGTCGCATGAGTAGTTTTCTCATAATTCGCGGAAATTTTCGTTATTTGATTATTTTGGTTGCAATTCTCAGCTTTTTGAATCTTTTTTGTAATTATTTAGAAAATTTTCACATATAATTTTGTGTGTTTGTTGTTTGAAACAAATTTTGTTCAAATGATGTTGAATTTTAGTGCAGTCGATGAAAGTCTTGTTTAGTTTACTGCTTTCCCCTTCTGAAGAAGATTTTCCCTCGAACTGTCTTGGTCTATTGATAATGTACAATTTTATGCCATAAACCTTTCGCATTGTCTGTTTTCTCAGCATTCCCTTCATTGATTACACTCACAGCCAATAACGAGTGAATGCTTTTTTTCCGCTTAATCAATTCATCACTTCCTGCTGAACTTGTTTTCTGAAGAATTTTTAATCCAACATTCAAAACATCTAAAACAGTTGATGATTTCTTAACGCTCGGATAAAATCTTAAATTGGGTGGGTTCTTGATTGTATACAATTCTGATTATTTTCATTTTGAGGTTCTCAAGTTAACCTAGCATTCGTTGGAGAATTTTCCAGTTGTGACTTGCTGTCTTGTTTGGCGTACTAGTTTTTTTGCTCTCATAAATTGTCACTTTTTATTGGAATGTGTTCGAAACGTCTTGAGTTCTGGTTGTAAAGTTGATGTGCATTGAAAATGGTTACGTGACGATTGTGTTATGAGCAGATAACGAAGTGCATATGAAACTGATACGGCTGATAAGGGCATGATGTGCACTGCACTCACTTATTGATGTTTTTGAAGTTAAACTTTTTGTGAATTTTGTTATTCATGCTTTTAATCAACTGACATTCGTGAATAATCTTTATTCATGTATATTGTATGTGTAGAGTTCTTTTGTTTTGTTCGATTGCTTTTGATTTAAAATGATTTGTGAGAAACGTTTTTGTTTCTATTAAGGAGCCAATATTTGTGTTGTTGTCTTGTTGATATACCCTGATTTCTAGTATTCTTCTTTTGAAACTTCTGCAATCGGTAGTCTTTTCGAAATTCGTTCGCTTTCTATTTGTAATCGTTTTCAATTTTCAGTTATTTGTAATTTTCTTTGCAACCTTTCATTTCATCTAGCCAACAGCCAATTTTCTTTTTGAGTGCACAATTTCAAAAAATTCCCCCAACATCGAAATCCAAACGCCCATTAGTTTTTGTACATTTGCAGTCACATGGCTTATATTGTTTTCTTCTCGTCTCTTTATTTGTTGATAAACTACTATTTATCATAAGATTATACGTAGTCAATAAAGTTATCGAAATGAGTCCATGTTTGATGGAGTGCACTTGGCAGAATTTTCGCTTTTTCATTGTCAGTGAGGACTTGATGAATTCCTAAATTTAGTCTAAGCATTTTCGTTCAATTCTAGGTCAACTGAGTTGAATTAAAATGATCCACAAAATTGAGCTACCCGATTGGAATCGTTTCAGTACGTTTCAGCCATATGGATGAGGGAATTGTCTGTTTCCACACAAATTCACTATTCAAGATGAGTTATTTATAATGCATTAGTCAGTTGTATTGGAAAAGTGGATTACAACTGCATTAGAAAAATCGAATGTATTATCCAATCCTAACGTACTCAAACGGTGAACTAAATCAGTGCAGTTGCAACGACGACGTCTGATGCATTTCACTTTTCACAAGTGTTCACATTCAGTCTATAGAGCCACTCAGAAAAAGAAGAAAAACAAGCGTTTCTAAAGAAGTTTTCACTATGAATGTAACGTAGAGTTCAGATAGATCAGTTGTTGTGTTTTGACTCACCGGTGGAGATATTGTTTCGCGATTATCTGCCGTTCAGTTGCATTCACTGGATATATATCAAATCATTATACATTCTTCTAATATTGCACGTTTGGCCGACAGCAATTGCTATCTCAGATAAAGAAAACATCATTCGATTCATCTCGACGAAAGGAAATATCTTCCGATAAAATTACACATAACCGATTAAGTTATTCTATCGGATATTGAATGAGAATATTCAAAATTGGAGAAGATATGAAAAAAGCGAACAAACTAAAAAATCGAATTGCAGAAGATCTCGAACGATTGCAAAGAACATAAGGATTATTCCAGACAGGAAACCATCATTAAGAACAAACTGTTGATATTTGGAAAAGGACGAAATTTCATCTAATGAACCGGATAATATGAGATATTAGGAAAAATACCTGATCTTGCTCAGTGAGATCAAATGCAGAATCGCAAATGAGCAAATGAGTTTCTCAGGGTTGAGAAGAAGCTGCTCAAAGTTTCAGTCATCCCTCGATCATGTTTCAGTTCAATTTCAATCGAATTCGATCGATTTTCGTGAACATTATTTATTTCATCGTTACTCTATCGAGTAGCTCGCATAACCTTGAAGAATTGAATGTAGGAAAGAGAACAGCAGTTCTTGTTCATTTTTTGCCAAACAATAGATGTTTTTGAATTGCTTAGCTCAAGATATCAATTCGCTCTAGCAATCATCCTTACCATTCAACACCTGCCACTGTTGGAAACAACATTTTCATACAATCTCCACAACACAGATACACCTCAAAAGTTTCGTTTTCGCTTCTTCGTTGCTTTCTGATCATCATTTCTGTGCGCTTAAACCCATTAATCTCCCTTGCAAAATCACCTTATTCACTTGGGAAATCATCGAAATCAGTAATATCCTCCAATACATTTTGTAAAAGACGAAAAAATTCACAGGTATGAGATCAATCCAAAAACCACTTCATACTTCGATTTATCAGCTTATCAATTATTTTGACCATTAGAACACTCAATGATGCGTTGATCTAAACAACGATTGATGATCACTGCTATGTAATGAAACTGTAAAATTCAACTTCTGATAAGAACATTTCATAATTCAATTACGAAACAATACCATAACACCAGCTAATCGGAATTCAGCTGAACTGTAGACTTCATAGGATCAATAAGTGGATGTAGGATATACGAGCTATATGATATCTCAACTAAGAGTCTACCGGATCAATTCTGGTTGAATAGTGAAAAAAGGAATAAACGTGCCCTTTCTCAATCTCACATATTTCTATGAACTGTCACTCATCAGTTGAGTTGGGTTTTTTATGCATGAGAGGTTTGCTGAAGCGTTCTGAACGTTTGAGTGTTTGGAGTGGATTCAGTTAACAAAAGTTGTGCTTGCATCAGTGCTGTTGTTTAGTTAACACAGAGATTGACGTCTATACGTTCAGCAGAAGAAGAAGAAGAAGAAGAAGCAGCAGCTATTAATGTTCGAAGTGCTTTCCTTCGTTCTTTCGAACGCCTACCGTCATTCAAATTTTATGATTTAATCGCTTAACTCACATTTCCATCCTAACATAATCTGCATTAGTGTTGTGCGGGAAGTCCCGAATTCGGGATCCCCATCCTCGAATCCCCGTCCCCGATCATTTTCGAGCGGCGGCCATTTTCGAGGACTCTCCCCGTCCCCGAAATGTCCCCGACTCTCCCCGACCCCGACTTATTTTTCTCTCCCCGCACAACACTAATCTGCATCGTCACACTGTTTGCCATATCAATTGCACACATTATCCTGCGACTTCATCACATCCAATGCTTCATCCAAGACTTTAATATAAGCAGTATGGATTAGCGCTCATGTCCGATTTTCGCGTGTTTGCTTGATATCTTTCAGTGTTCCTGATTTGTGGAAAACCCGTGAATTCACATCAAGCGATCACGTCACATTGACTGTCGATTTGATTTGGAAACAGCTGATTTAGTTGAATTATCAGATGTTCATTTCATTTCAGTGATTGCTGTTTCTCCAATTGTTCTGAATTAAACTCAACAATCATTTCATTCGCTCATGAGATGCGTTTTGAGGTCCAAAATCTCAGCTCTGGTAGTTTTTTATTCTGAATTCATCTAGAAATACTTTTCTAAATCACCTATTCCATTACCGAATCTTGCTGAATCATCATGAAAATAACAAGATTTAACTTCAAGTGATACTGACTGGTTTCGTCACTGTTTATTTAAAGTTTCTTGCAATTGTTCCACATCAGAGCGCCTTTTACAATTTGCCTAATTGCTGAATTTCATCTAACAATAAGCATAAGCAAAAGGTTTATGCTTGTCAATGATTTGCGTGAAATACTGTATTAATATTCGTCGAATTTTGGCATATCCTTTCTCTTCCAAAGAAGAATTTGCAAACTTTCATAAACCGACTAAATTCAGTTCCTTTAAAAAGCATTCTTCTTTTAAAAAATTGTATATAGCAGTTTTTTTTGGCTATAGTAGTTTTAAAATTGCCACACAAACTGCGATTGCGATTGATTCTTAGTTTTCAGATTGTTGGTTTCGTTTTTTTTTGTGAACAAAAAGTAAGAGAGAATCATTTATCAGTCTTATCTTGTCAAATCTTATCACTGATGTATTCTAATGTTAACCCGTATTGTTATCAGTGTATAGCCCGTTTTGTAAGCAGTTAGCAATGAACATCGAATTATGTACAGCAGTTTTTTGCTATAGTAGTAACATTATCTGTTATATACATTCTGGTTACTATTATTATTTTTAGCATTAGCATTCTGGTTTCAGTAGAATTGATTGGTTCAACCAGTGCTTTTTGCTCACATCAGCGCATTTCATTCGCTTTGGCACGTACAACTGTGGTTCATTGCTGCTTCGTTGTGCTTCTTCGTTTGCCTATCTTCTTTCACTCTCAATCAATACAAACTAGTTATTGGTGTACGTACACTCATCAAAATATCTATCTGACGTTTGTCCACCGATATTTTGTTACAACGAATTGTGGCTTGTTCTCAACCTTTCAGCTGTTTAGCTAGACGTTTTGTTTAGTGATATTAGGGATATTCGTTAGAATCTGATTGGAATTGTTTGAAGACATTTTGCGAACTCAGTTTTGTTATAAAAGTGATCAGATGTATTTCGGAATCATAAGCATTGAATTGATTGACTGGAATTGCTGGGAATATTGCGAGTATTTGTTGAAATCGAGATGAAGTTTCATTTGCTTGTTCATCCATCGAATGATTTTGTTTTTAATCTCAAAAACTTCAGCGATTCTTTTACTAATGAAATGTTGCTACCTTCGAGGATATTATGAAGTGTTCGAGTTTTTTTTTTGTGAAGTGTGTTACGTGTTCATTGTAGTTGCTGGAATGTGACTTTGAAAATTCTCGAGTATATTGAATAATTTTAAGGTACCCAAGATGTCGTTCGTGTGCCGCCAAATCCTCGCTCAACCCCTTTGCAGGCAACAGTTTCTGGCAGCTGCTTCACGAGCATTCTCCAGTGGCACTGGTCAATTTCTCTTGCTTGCCCTCCAGTCATACGTGATAACGATTTCATTGTTGAGTAGTGCTCAGTCGTGCAAAACACCAATTAAAATTCACAGTGATATAACGTTGATGAAAATCATTACGTTTACGTAATGATTCTTTTAAAATGCTGATGATATTAACACAGCGGTAGTGATTCTAGTCATAAATGATGATCGGAGATACTGACGATAATTAGTGATGGTAACAGTATCAATAGAGATTACGATCGGATTCAGTAAGTTTTACCAAAAGGTTGATTTCAGAAGCTGATTTGGTCGTAATCGGCTCAGGACCTGGAGGCTATGTGGCGGCAATAAAGGCAGCGCAATTGGGAATGAAAACGGTTTGTGTAGAGAAGGACCCGACCTTCGGTGGTACTTGCCTGAATGTGGGATGCATCCCATCGAAATCACTTCTCAACAATTCACATCTCTATCGTATGGCTAAGACCGGTGATATGAATAACCGAGGTTCGTTCACATTTCAATGAACTGAAAATAAATTTTCCTGATGACTAACTGACTCATTCAGTGGAACTATGAATTAAGAGGGTGATTCTCTTGAATTTCTGGAGTAATTATGTTGCGGTGAACTTTTTGATGATGAGGTTGCGTTCGTATTCTAGGAGTTGAGGTACAACCGACATTGAATCTTGACAAGATGATGGCCGCCAAAGCAAATGCAGTCAAGGCCCTTACCGGCGGTATTGCACTTCTTTTCAAAGCCAACAAAGTTCAGCCGATCACTGGAACTGGTACGATCGTTGGTCCTAACGAGGTTAGTGTTCACATTGTTCAATTTTCTTGTTTCAAATCAGCTCCATCAGAGTTTCAGTTTGAGATATATGATTAAAAGAAGTTGATGTTGAAGTTTAATGACGAAATTTTGTACAAAATATGGGTTTGTCTCATTGTTAGATCGAGCAAAGCGTTTCTTTTGCTTTAGGTTAGCGTCAAGAAAAATGATGGATCGACCGAAAGTGTGAAAACGAAAAACATTATAATCGCTACCGGCTCTGAGGTGACACCTTTCCCTGGCATTGATATCGACGAAGAGCAGGTTTGTTCACTGAACGATTTGTGAAATTGAAATTGTTATCGTTTGGATCGGTGACGTTCTGAATTTCAGATAATTTCATCAACTGGTGCACTGTCGTTGAAAAAAGTACCCGAGAAGATGGTGGTCATTGGAGCTGGTGTGATTGGTTCGGAATTGGTACGGCATCGATAAATTCATTTTGTTGTTTTCTTGCGGTTGATCAGTTTAGACGATTTTCTGTTATCCTCATTGTCAGTATAATTTTCACAAGTATTTCAAATTTTATTGAACCCTTTTAATTTCGTATGATTCTGATGAGGTAATTGACTGAACGAGAAGAGAAACAGTAGATTCGGTAGAGATTGATAGACGTTTAAAGGAGGCCAGTTGAATATAAGTAAAGGAAGTATGATACAATAGAAAAAAGATTGAATAATTGATGTGATTGAAGGGTAGCGTATGGTCGCGTCTTGGCGCACAAGTAACGGTTGTTGAATTCTTGGATCATGCCGGTGGTTTTGGAATTGATATGGAATTGGCGAAACTCTTCCAGAGGACACTCACCAAACAAGGTTCATTTTCATTGTTCATTCACTGAGAGTGCGTATTCTTGATGAGGCGATAATTGCTGGATGTGAGAAATTGTGGAACATAGCAACAAATGAAAATGTTGCTTTTGTTAATGTAACTTTGGAATTAATCTTACCACTCAATACGCTGGCTTCGGAACATTTGATGCATTTGACAGCTGTTGTGAGTTGGATTGTTTGGCAGCAGACAGGCGAGTCTGAATCGTAGGGACAATTTACTGATTGAATGATTAAGATGATAAGATGCTTAATTTTCTGTTAGGATGTGATTCTCATCGAACTTCAATTTGTTTGATGCTCGCTTGAACACAGTTGTTTAGCGATTCAAAATCAGCATCTCTACAGGAATGAAATTCATGATGAACACGAAAGTGATGGGTGCCAAGAAGGAAGGTGCTAAGATCATGGTTCAAGTTGAAGCAGCTAAAGGTGGAAAGGCTGAAACTGTGAGTTGTTTAAAATTTTATGTTCTTTCAAGTCATCTTTTGAAATCTGACACGGGATTCTGAAGAGAAATTTAAGGGAGCAAGAAGAATTTTGGTTTTATTTTAGCTGGAAGCCGATACTTTGCTGGTATCAGTCGGACGAAGACCGTACACTGCCGAACTGGGCACCGATACTGTTGGCATTAAACTGGACGAAAAAGGACGAGTACCTGTGAATGAACGATTCCAAACGTGTGTGCCGTCGATCTACGCCATCGGTGATGTGATTCAAGGACCGATGCTTGCACACAAAGCTGAAGTGAGTGATCATTTTTAGATTGCATGATCAATTTCATTGGGGATGTCAAGTTCATAATGAATAGTAGTGTTTACTGATATAATTATTTATTTTAATATTAGCATATAATTTAATCGCCTAATTATTTTTTAAATAATATCTTATTATTATTAAATTATTCTATTTTATCCCCAGATATTACTCTTATCCTCATCCGTTTCTCCCATCGTTCCTGCACAATATTATCCATGCTGAAAAGCTGATCACCTTCTTGAATGTTGAACACACCGTTAGTTCAGTGTATTACCACTGAAATTAATGGCCAGCATGTTGTGTGTGCGATACTCAAAACTGTTTCTGAGGTGTAAATGTTTCAGGACGAAGGTGTTTTGTGCGTTGAAGGTATCGCTGGCGGTCCAACGCATATCGACTACAACTGCATTCCGTCAGTTATCTACACACATCCTGAAGTTGCTTGGGTCGGTAAATCAGAAGAAATGCTCAAAGCAGAGGTGATTACCATTTTTATGTCTAAACTTCTTGATGACTCCGATGAGATTTTAGGTTGTGTGGAAGTATTGAGAGTTTATGTGTACAAAATTAATTTGTTGCTTCAATGAATGAATGACAGCAGTGTTTTTTTCTTATTTCAGAACGTCAAATACAAAGTTGGCAAATTCCCATTCACGGCCAATTCGCGAGCGAAGACCAACAACGAAACTGAAGGTTTTGTGAAAGTATTGGGCGATAAAGAAACTGATCGATTGCTTGGTGTACACATTATGGGACCAGTGCGTTGCTTTGTCTTGTTTTGTTGCCCTTTATGCTAATCAATGCCTATGAAATGTGCCAATAAATTAACAAATCGTGCATACAGCTTTATTATCCCTAAATGATTGTTGATGTTTGATGAGAGTTGATGAGTGAATTGATTTAAGAACGCCGGTGAAATGATCGCTGAAGGAGTTATCGGATTGGAATACGGCGCTTCATGTGAGGATCTCGCTCGTGTATGTCACGCACATCCGGTTAGTTTATGAATTCATGTTCATGATAGTGCTTTCGTATGCAGTAGTCAGTCTTGAACAAATTAACAGTTCTTTCGCAAGATTGATTTCGTGTCAGTTCGTTGTGAATTTTGTGATCGAGAAATTAATTCAAGAATTCGTCAAGCTTCCCAATTTGACGTATACTAAATGTTGTTGTTTTCAGACATTGTCCGAGGCATTCAAAGAGGCAAATCTACACGCGTTCTGTGGAAAAACAATAAATAACATTTAAAATGTTGTTGTTTTATCGATATTGACTTGTCTTTTCAAATGCTATTTCTGTCATTTCTCAACTAGACTCGTTGTTGTTATATTGTCAATCGACGATTACTTCATTCGATTCAGTCTAATTTCAATTTCACAACTGAACAGCATCAGCCAAAAAAAGTGTGCAATACAGTGCGCAGTTCACGATTATTGTGCGTTGTTGAAGCTTGTTTTTGATTATTTTTGTGTTGACTGCAATGTTTTTTAATGCGAGAACGACAATAATCATTTCCGAGAATGCACATTCCGTAATTCACAAATAGATAGATGATGTGTTTATAAGAAAGAAATTGGTAAACTCGACTAGAGATCATTATTTGCTGTTGATCAACTCCAGTCTTCCGCAAATTTTATCATTTAAGAAGTTTACCGAACGTTTCAAAAAATTTACCAAACAGTTTGTTGTTCACTAAAGAATTCAGCAAGAAGCAAGGGGTTTTGTTCATTTGTGCATTTTTGATTTGTGGTCGGATAAAACTTGTAGGTGATAGCATTTGAGACATTCGTTCGTAAATAATTCAATGGAATGGTTGTATTCGTAGTCAATTTCCGCTCACTTTTCTTAGTGGAAGAAGATGTGTGTTGTCAGCAGTCAATCAGTTGTTGCTGTTTAGAATTAATGTTTGGCCGTTGTGATTTCATTTTGCTTCTTCATGTATTGCCAATTTTATTTGCATTATCATTTTTATCATTGCAGCAATGATTATTCTGATTGTCAGAGTTCTGACAGTGTCATTAATATCATTTGTATCATCACGATTTCTAACTTTTGTTAGTACTTATTCGTCTGAGGAGATTACGTTGTCGATGAGCTGCAGTTCATTCCCGGTATCTTCTGTCTCCAGCACAAGCGTCTAGTTTCCGAGTGTCTAGTTGTTCTGTCTTTGTAGTTGTGGATATTACTTGTTTCGGTGTTAGCTCGTTTCGTTCTTTCTCGTTGTATCGGGTACCAAAACCATCAAACAATTTTCGGTTGCAAAAGAAATTAAGATTTTTCTTCCTTGCTGAAATAATAAATAAAATTTTTATCCAATCTCATCATCGTTTGTCGGTTCTAATTTCGTGATGCGTTCAGTACTCTAAGGAGCATTTGTTTCCGCGCATACAGTGGGAAAGTTGGTTTTACATTCTGATCAGGGAGCACAACACTTGTTCACCAAACAATCGCATTCTATCGATCACATTCAAAAGAACATCAGATTTTGCGAGAAGGAAAAGACTGGTCGAAGCAATTGATTTAGTTTTTAACAGGAGATTTGAAATCAGTAGTTGAGTGATCACGTGAACGTTAATTTATATGAATTAATAAAGTTACACTGAAGTTGATTGCTTGAAGTATGGGGACTAATCGTTTTTGAATGTTATTCTTTATAACGAGATGTTTTATGGAATGAAAATCATCGAAATCAGTTAGAGGTGAATCTGGTCAATGAACTGTGCTGAATTGGAACCGTTCACAACATTCATTTTGTCAAATTTGAAATCAGTTGGTGGTCGAGTTGGAAACTTGTTTGGGGGTTAGGGTGTAAAACTGGTTTGGTAATTCGAAAGTTTGGATGATGCAGCAGTGTAAATTAATGAAATGATTACGCAAATGGTGAAGCAATTAAAACTATTATTCAGAAGCAATGCGCATACCAACAGAAATGAACGCATGAGAATGTACATATTCAAAAATATGCTAGAATATCAAATGAACTCGAATGTGCGATCACACCACTTTTCTTTATCATCACATTGCATTGATTGCTGCTGCTGCAAGAATTTGATAAGACGTCACCTAATGCGTTGATTTTGCACGGTTAACGGCTCTAGAGAGAACCCTGTTGATGACTTGAATTCGCTCGTATTTTCCGATAACGTCCACAGAGATTATTTTTCTCATAAAAAAGACTTGTTATTTAGAATTGGTATTTTAAGAAAGTTATGCATAGACATTGCGATAGAATGTTGATGCAGAGGACTGTAATATTGACGTTAGGAAATACTAATAATGAAAACGATTGAGTAAAAGTTTCGATTGAGCTTAGAAGGCGACGAACCAGGAACGCTGAAATGCAACAATGAACGTGCGATTGAATACGCTCAAGTTGATAAAACACTTCGAACTGATTGGAAATTATTTATTGCTTCGATTCAGCAAATATCGTTTTGCATTGGCCGCTATTAAAGGTCTCCGAAATGGGTTTGTGTAAGTTTTTTTATTGCGATTACATTTACTAGCAATTTGCGGACAGTTATTGACCTGTTTTTGGTCATCTGAGGTTTTGATCATTTGAAGTTCATCTCTTGAATGCGACTTGTTGTCAGAAATTTGCACTGTTTCATTCTGTGACCTATCACGTTTCTCATCACTGTCGAAACATTTTGTTGCAATTCAGATAAACTTTGAAGCACAGTGATTTGAAATTAATCCTTCGCTGATTCGAACCAGTCCCATAAATATTGGCTAATAATGCAAATGGTTCGTGCTCATTTGGAGATGTTTTTAGGTATGGTACTCGGGTTCGTGCACCACATGCATTTGTAACGATATTTTTGTACGGGAACGGAACGTTAGTATTTTATGTGTGCCTGAGAACATTTAAAGATCACTGATTTCAGATGATCATTACTTCATTACTGATCATTACTAATCAGTTTGGTTTTCCAAATAGAATCTTGTTAGAAGCACGTTGTGACGTGACTGGAGTGAAAATGCAGGAGTCAGTTATCGTGCAGTGGAAAATCATTCAGTTATGAACTGCCAGGTGATCTGATAACTTATTTCAGACTTCGCGAAAAGCTCATCACGATATTGAAGTTGACGCGAATGCATGCAACCAATCTCGCAATGTTCACGTTCCACTATAAACTTATAACTGGTTTAATTCAACGATTACAAGGTTCGGTCACCTCTTCTCATAGTTTCATTCGTTGATCCCATCTGTGAGGATAATCCCTGTTCAAGTGTGATGGATAAGGAAGATTTGAATCAAAACTATCAAATTGTTTTATGCTACCAATAGTTCCGTGATATTTGGTCGGATGCTCAATTGAGGCGATTGAAAATGAGATGAGTGCCATGCTGTTCTGTTGACATGATAACAATAATTCAGTTTCAGGTAGTCGAAGCGAATGGCACTCATTTGCGGCCGCCTCTATTGTTGGTTACTTTGTGTTTGGTGACAGTAATGGTGTTAATATGCAGGTGATCGCTGTTCTCCCAATTACGTCCACTAAATGATTTTCATGCAGTCCCTCCCACCAGTACTGCCCACTGAGCACTGTTTTGTAGTCTAAGAATCGTTCGCAGCCAGGAAAGTCATCAGGAAAATTCATATTCAAATGATAAGAACTACTCCAAAGCGACATATCATATAAACCAGTTGTGCGCAATTTCGGTTTCATGAAGCCAAGTACGCATCTTACCGCATGATGAACTTTAATTATTGATGCATTATTAGGTGAACCTGTACCTGTTATCGCGCATAATGATTGGTTTAGCAAGGCTGAGTGTCGAAAAGAAGCTCATTCCGGAACCATGTAAGTTCAATTTCATGAGAATATCATTTCCTCTCAGTTTGATTCACAATTTTTTAACGCTGTCGAGAATTAATCTTCGAAAATGAACATCAAAGCTGACACATGGAACTATTTTTTCGAGCAAGAGTTCTTAAGTGATACTGGCTATTGATTGATCGATGAGGTAGCGATTGAATTATGAGAACGGTGTAGTCACTGTTGGTGCTCATTACGGTCTCTGTTGAAGAGATTGAGAAAGATTTCGAAGTGGGAAGCGATTTTGGTTCAATTTCAAATTCAGCTTTTCATTTCTGTGGTGATTTTTCAGCATATCGCATTTTCCCGTGGTTCGCTGCCATCCTTTGGGGTTTTGCCTCATGGCTTTCCGAGTATCATCAAAATGTTCTACAAGGCTCTTTACGATCTTCTATGAATTATCTGATTCGTGATAGTGACAACTGGACTAATTTCTATGATTTTCTTATTTGCTCAGATAAATAAAAGAATTTTCGTTTCATCTCAGAATTGTTTCCATTCGATACATCTTTCTACTAACTGACGCACAGAGAATGTTTTCCAATCAATTCAACTTTTCAAAAAAATTGAAAGAAGTGTTTTCCAATCACGAAATTGGAAAATTAAAGTGTTTATTTGAGTTCATAAACAGAAATTCCTCGCTTGCACTTGAGTTATCGAATACGTGGAATGTCGAGAACAACAACAAAAAAGAAGATATTATAATTCTAAATTTATTTTCAAACACAAACAACGTATGAATACACAGGAAAACTTTCAATGTTTTGAACATTAACGTGACAATCTCATGCGATCGCAATCAAATACATCTTCTTTAAGTACAAATTAGTAAATGCAAAAGGGAAATTAATGAGAACAGAAAAAATAAAAATTTCACATTGAATGCAACAATCCAAATGATAACACATGATAACAGGATGAAAATAATAAAAAGTGTGAATGACTTCAAATGAAAAATGAATGTAACTTCAAATAAAAACAGCAACAGCAGCAGCAATTTATAGCGATATTAATCAATTGAAGGGTATTGATTAGCTGAAGATATGTTTTCGTAAAGAAATGAAATGAATAATTTTGTTCGCATGCGGCGAACAATTATGTAACGACAAACTTAAGTCAATCAACAAGAAATTTCTTCGTTTACAAGACAAGACAAATGACGGCGATAATAGAGCGGAGAATATTTGTGATTGGATTATGCGTTCCAACGATGAATGCATTCGATTCAAATGAAATAATAATAGACGACGAACAAAGTGAAACGAATTGTAAACAAAACAATATATATGTTATATACCCGACGGTTGTGTTGCAATAAGAAAAATAAGAACAATTTCACTGATAAGATCATCACAAATAATGTTTCAGTCACATTGCAAACGACATTGCAGTTTCGAACGAATGTGAAAAATCTCTAATTGATGTACGTTCCGACTCTAATTTATGAACATACTCCTTGGCTAGTGCATAAATGTACGATATGGAAAACTTTTTGAAGATCTTGTTAAAATGTTTTTGAAGGGTTTTGTCAAAAACACAGACGATGTGTAGAGTTAAAAATTTACTATGAACACCTCTTTTAAGCATTTGTTTTATGTTAGGAATTCACAAGACAAACTCATTTTAAACACATTCCAGTGGCTGTCAAATTCGTTAATACTTCCTAATCGGCAATGTTCGACTAATGATAAATTCTGAACGAGTCGTCCAAAGAGGCGAAAACGATCGATCGCACTATGATGACATATCGCAAACTGTTTGCAAAATTAGACGAACACAGTAATTAAAAACATTTATAAATAAGCGGTGTATATGAATACGCTATACAAAGCGATTACAGTAGATTATTTGATGGAATATTATGAATGTGGCATGCTAATAAGCTTCACAGAAACCAATCAGCACATTCTGCTCATCGGTGAGAAGACGATCCGAATCAAGAATCATAGCGAAATGGGCTTGAGTCTATGAAAGTGGCAGGGTAATTCGACTTCGGTGCGAAACATTAGAATGATAAGATGCAACAATATCCAAACTTTGAATTGGTCCAAAATAATATGCAGAAGAAAAATTTGATGAGAAAATTCAGGATAAAAGACATCTCTTTTAAGCATTTGTTTTATGCTAGGAATTCACTGCCATTCTTTGGGGTTTTGTCTCATGGCTTTCCGAGTATCATCAAAGTGTTCTAGAAGGCTCTTCAAGATATTCCTACAGACAATCCACTGCGACGCAATCGAGCAATGGTAAACTTCACAGAAAGCATGATCACACAAGTTTTGAAAAGTAAAATATTGAAAACAAAAAAGCATCATTTAAGCAAATGTGAACATATTAATCTACACTATACACTCATATCATGAGCTCAACTGAGACAAAATAAACGCAACCTTAAGAACAAGAATGCTAATCGTAAATAAAATTCTGTCAAAATGTTAAATGTTACAAATCTAGACGATATGCTCAATTACAAACCAACAACGTTGCAGTTCTAAATTTAAATCAAAAAAAAAAGAACAAACAACAAAAAATGAACGAAATAAAACGCAATAACATGAATTCTGGGATATCTAATGCAAACAATAGCAGCTCAATCTCATTTCAACCATGCAACGATTAATATCCGTAAACGAGAGTTTGCTTCACTGAGCTAAGACTTTCATAGTAAATGGAAATTTCCGTAGTTTCAAACAAAACCATCACAATGAAAGTATTGACATGAACGAGAGATATGTCTCGAAAATGTTTATATGATTCACATTTTACGAATTCATCAACGCAGTAATTTTAGAGAATTGATTGCCGCTTCATTGAATGAGTTGATGCAGTTGAAATGCAGTTTTAATAATTAATTAATTATTCTACAGTTAGTTCTATCACAGAATCACAGTTCCAGTGATTGTGCCATAGTGATATCACGAAACTGACTGGAAAAAATAGACAAATCAAAGGATAGTGATGAGACGTTAGTGAACAAATTGAGGATTTGTGTAAGAGAAGTTAAGGAATGCTTCTGGATCAATAGATTCCAGCAGTGATTTATCGGCAATTGGCGTCAGATGGGCCTTCTCTTGCGTAAAATCATCATCGAAATTCGACGCATCATTTGCACCTTTCTGAAATGAGAATCTCGTCAATGTAGAATCAGATTTTTGATATTTTGAACTGCTAATTGATATTAGAATATTAGTGTTTGAACTTCATTAATATCGGCACATGATGAGTAATGAATTTCTAATCGAAAATTTTCGGATACTATTCATTTGTAACTATATCCAAGATTACCTTATGAGTGTAATTTAAAATTCTTCTGACACGAAAAGATTCAGGAAATTAGGCAGCAAAAAAAGTGGAACATACAATGGCTGGTTTGAAGGGAGGGGGCATTTGTCGGGCTTCGAAACGTTTCCAGTCGACGCCTCTAAAGAACGAGTGTGTTCGTATGGGACCATCCGGACATTCTGGCATACCGAGTCGGGTATTCGGATTTCGATCGAACAACTGCAAATGATGACAAGTTGTGAACGCACATGATCGATATGATAGATTAATCAGAAATCAGTTTAAATAAAATATGAGTGGCACAGATTTCTATGGTCACAAATGCGCTCTGTGACTAGGATTTGATAAAGTCAAGCGTTTTCACTGAATTCTCCTCAAAAGACGATGAATTGATTGGAAGTAATGAACACGATCAAAAAAATAGCCAGCTTACCGCACTCAAACACTTCGCTGCCTCTTTTCCGATGCTTTTCGGAAAATAAGGTCGTTCGTTCAGAATCGAATCGAATAGCTCATCTTCGCCTTCACCATGAAAAGGACTCTGCCCAATCAACATTTCGTACATCTGAAATTCTCAGTGCAAACTTCAACAATACCCATTTTGCAGCTAATAAGAGCCACACCGCTGACCAATATCACTTTTCCTGGATGATTTAAAAGAGATGAAGAATCTGCGTGTGAGAATGAAAATTCATAAGTGACGAGGTGATATGAAGTGAGCAATTCAGGGTTGATAGTATAATTGATAATCGGTGAGTGTAGACATTTATGGATTATAACAAATCCTTCAAAACTCAGTGAAGATCACCGCATTCTCAATAGACTATGACAGTATGGAAGATGGTGAATAAAATTTAAACACATTCATCTGATTTCCGGATTACAGTGATTACATGAATTGAGATGTGAGCATGAAAAGCGTAACTGACTCACCAAAACACCGAATGACCAAAAATCAACCGCTTCGTTATAGAGTTGACCTTTAATGATCTGAAGAGGAGGAGAATATTACGATCAATTTGCAATAGCAAACTTTTGAGCACAGTATCAATGGTTTAAAGAATTCAGTTATACTCAGACATGAAGAAGTTAGAAATCATTATCTTTTAGTGTTTTCCAGTGGATTGGAAGCCCGGCACAGAGATCCTTTGTGTTCTTAGTCAACGAGCGAAAAAACAATCGCAAATGAAATGAATAACTTCAATCGTATCGCTCATCCGAGAAATAACGAGGCTCCGCAAGAATGCGGTTCAAAGCCCTATGAAATCAGAATTTTGGATCAAAGCAAACCTCAGGAGCGATATAGTCAGGAGTTCCGCAAAATGTAGAAGCCATACCGTTTTCACGATTCATTTCCGTTTTGCACATACCAAAATCGGCCAGGTGAATATGACCTTCAGTATCCAACAGAATGTTATCCAGTTTCAAATCCCTGAAGTCAATTAAGCAATAATAATTGATTATTGTTGTAACCTACTACCATATGAAAAAATCGATCACCATAGATCTAAAAGAAATCGACGAGCTGATTCGCTTGTTGAATCTATAGATTTCTCATAGACTGTTATTGGTAGGATGCATCAGACGAGAATCGTTGCACAATTCGCAATGTAAAATTGTGCAAATTGGTCGAAAAATGAACAAAGAAATTTACCGATAGTTACAAGCAAGTGGATTCACACAAATGCAAAAAGAATCAAGCAATGAAGGAATTGAGTTTAACTGAGGGAACGATTGCAGAATTAATTGCATTTCAGAAAGTCAAGATGTGTTTTCAATCACAAACCGATAAATAATATCTCGAGAATGCAGAAACTGCAACGCGACAATGATTTCACAAGCATAAAATCGTGTTCGATTCTCATCAAATTTCTTAACAGTTTGAATATGATGCATTAAGTCGCCACCGTTCAAATACTCCATTACGAAGAATAAATACTCCTGTAAAAATTGAATGAATCAAATGAAACTCGATGAATCTGAAGAATCCTTTTAACATTTGCCGAAAAAAAGTTCTGTGAAACTTTCGAAACATTTCCAGTGAAGAATTATTAGGTGAGAAAATACTCTCAAAGTTCCATCACAACTAGTGAGAATCAATTCTTCTGATGAAATTGGTTTAATTAGCGTCTCTAACATTGCTAATAGCCATAAATTATACTTGCGAATAGCATTAGCGAAGATCAATTGTTCGAAATCAACTGCGTAATGGATAAAACGAAATTGAAGTAGGTGCTACTGAGAGAGTATAATTATAACTAGTGTTTGCACGGGATTCCGGAATTCCGATGCTGGATAACACAGAGCATTTTATAAGTGTTTTAACCTAATCATCATAATATTCACATCAACTCCTCTCATCATCGATTTATATTCGGTAATACGTAAGCAATGTCGATGGTTTATTTTCACAGATTTTACAGTGCTATGGCTTGCATGAATTGTTGTTTGGGCTGCTTTCAAGTAATAAGAAATGTTTTGATTTAAAAAGAATACGTCGAATACGTAAAATTTCTATGTTTATGAAGTTGCTGAACCCCATGATTACCCCGTTATCGAAGCATGGCTCAGGTTCTAAAAACACTGATCATAAGGAACGACTAACAGTGGTCTGAAACGAACAAAACAATTGGCATAGAAATGGGCATTGTGAAGACAATATGAGCACTCGTCTCTCGATAAATGTACATTCAGTGTCATCATCTTCCAATATCACATCCTTCTTCAGACATTTCATCGCATAATATTCACCTTTACCTTTCAACTCAACCAGCAAAACCTGAACATTGAAATTTCTTCATTAACTGACAAAATTGTAAAGAATAGTTCCGTTTTCTTCATTGTAGTTTTCCTCATTCATAGATGAATACTGTAGATGAGCATCGATCTTTGGTCGTGATCAAACGCGTTGATTAATGGATATCAATCACATAGGTACTGATGAGAAAATGAACGACATACCTTTCCGAAACTTCCTTTTCCGAGCACTTTGAGCAAATTGAAATGTTGCATACCGTATTTCTTCACACCATCAGCCGCACTCCACGGTGCATTGATGAATCTGAAAGAGTTGAGAGCATAGTTTTTCATGAAGTGCATTATCTAATACTAAGAACATTTCTTCATGTGAAGTGATTGAAACTGATGAAGGTCTAGGAATTCCGAACGCTAAGCTGCAGCATGTTAAAAGCTTCCGTAGCAATCGTTCATTGAATCACACATTAGACGAAAACGTTGATCATTTTAGATAAATATATTACGATCAGTGAAATCATTTGATCACGATATCAAGAGACGTTCCAGGAGCCGCGGCGGGCAATTGGATGAAAGTTTTCAACCAGCAATAAATGCACCTCGGCTAAGCCTCATTGGTCACGTAATCGCCTCTGCGCAAAGCTGGTAGGGGTAAAATTACGGGATAGGAAATCAAATGAACGGTAGAGAGGGGTAATGAAAGTCAAAGATTTTGTAAAATGTGCAAGGGAAAGGAAAATTAAGTGGGCAAGAAAAATTGCAACAGTGGACAATAACAATTGGGCGAAGAGGTGCACAGAGTGGCAACCTAGAATCGGAAAAAGAAGTCAGTCGGGGTCGAGCGAAAATGAGATGGCGAGACAATATTTCCAAAATAGCCGCCCAAACATGGATGAGAAGAGCAGTGAACTGTGATAATGGTGATAACTGGAGTGATCTTGAAAAGGCTTATGTACGAACCGTACAATAACAGCTGAGTAAATGAATAAATAAATAAGTAAATAAATGAATAAATAAATAAATAAATTAAGATTAACATTAACGTTTGGATAATTTTATGTTCACACAGAATTTTTCGTTATCTAACTGAGTCATATGTAAGAGTACGTTGAGGATACGTTACTGTTTAAAAGGAATCACTTTTGGTATGAAATTATTCGGTAGAATATGAACTAACTCACTCATCGTTATCGCCATGTGCATCGATATTATAGTTATGATTTCTGAAGAACGCTTTCACTTTTTCAGGAAATTTGCAACCGGGCGGTGTGCCATTACCAGCTGGAGTTGATGCACTGCGATTCTCTACGGGCATATTTGGACCTAACGAAAGCACACCAATGCCGAGTGGAGTACTGAAATTCGTATTCTTTTTCAGTTGTATTCAATTCACAACCGAATCAGTCATGAGAATTCAACGACTTTGACAGATCATTCGATTTCAAGCGAATACATTGCTTCTCCACTGAACGAAACTGATACTCAACAACACAACATTTACAGCTCGTTTACTGGAATGGACAGTCGATAAGTGACTGATTCAAGTGGCACTCACAAGAGAAGATTGCTTGAAACCGAATGATTTGCTGAAATCGTATGAATTCAAAGCACTGTCAATAAACACCTCGTATCAAATGTTAGAAAAATATTAGCAAATTCAAATTTTTTTCTGAATTCACTTGAAATTTATCGTTATCTTTCATTCGTTTATTCGTTCGTATTATCATTTATTTGCGGCATAAAAAAAGCAGAACACATCAAAATATGAATATACTGGGACTGAAGAGCTTGAAAACATTTGTTTCAGGTAGCAACATTATATGCTGCAGTGAAGCATTGTAAACAACGAGGAACTTGAACGTAGCATGTCATCGTTAGAAGTAAAACATCGAATAATAGGAAAAGCACAAAGTAAGGCAAGACAAGATCAAATTGAGCATTCCATTCTAAAGGTAATATCACACAATATGACAAATGAAAAAAATGACTAGATCGAAAGCAACACTGAAAATCATTAAAGCGAGAAGCATTTGAGCACAATGTTCTAGAAAACATTACAAAAATGAATACAGCATTTCAAAATAATTGAGCAAAACATCTCTGGCTTTGGCAGAAAGGAGAATCAATGCTATAAAAACATAACAATTGCACCATATGAAAAATAAGCAAAACATATGAATGAATGAAAGAGCTTCGCGAAAATCATCGCGAAATCTGATGATAAAGAAGGCAAAATCACCAGAAATCACAACGACGACGATGACGATTAGAGTGTTCTTGAAAAACTACCTGGTTTGGCCGTGTGTTCCACGCTTGATCTCGAATAGTGCCTCTGACAGTTGCTTCTGATTAACACCGCACAAATTCGGCATATGTTTTTGACATTTATGATGACACGAAACGTTGCAAACTGAAATTTGACAGATGGAAGCAAATAACTTTGAATTATTAGATCATATGATTGGTAAACGATTTTGAATGTTTTATGGGAGTTCTCAAAGATATATCGAGAATACGCATTGAAGATAATAAATAATTGTTATGAAGTAATCAGCCACTATTTTTGAAAAATGATGAAAATGCTAATGAAAATACATATAAGGTGATAAAAGCCAACTGAAAACCAACCTTCACATTTGAGGCCTTGTTTGAACAATCCATAAAGCATAGAGCCGCAATGATCACAGAATGTTGGACTTTTGAAATTGTACGTTTTGAATCGATGTGGAATGTCGATTTTGAATCGCTCTTTCAGATACTGAAATGAAGCTTCGCGATGAATCTCTTCTGATCCAGTTTACAGAACGTTGACATAAGCATCATCCGCTCATGCATAAGATTTTTCAGATGAGTGATTGGTGCGAATAGATTCACAACAAAGATCTGAGTGCTTGCAAACAAAACCTACGATAGTTTCTTTCGTGTTCTTCGCTGAGCCCGGGCATTGACTTATCATTTTTTCATGACATTTCTTATGAACGGCTGCACTGCACAATTGACACTGATAGCCTTGCTTGTTAAGGCCCCTGCAATCGAAGCGATTTACAGAGGCGATTAAATTTTAGTGAGAAATTTGGATATACTGATGAGAACCGTTGCAATTTGATCAAGTGAAATGCTCAGGGTTCGTTCGAGAATTTAAAAAAAAGAACGCACCACATGAAATCCGAGCAAAGTGAGCAAAATGTTGGTTGCCGAAAGAATGTGGCCACAAACTGATGACCCCGGATCTCGTGCACTCGGGCGTGTTTGATAGCGCCACGTCGACGTTGTATACCACGTTCGTGGAATGAACGCGGCGTACTGCCACTGTCCTCCATTGAATAATCGCTGGACTCTGGAACTACTTTCCGAGATTTAACATTTCACTGGGGCGATGCATTTTACGAATTGTTACTAGAGTATCGCACCTTTACGATAATTTGACAATAATCTTCAAAGTTCTTGAAAATGTGATCGCATTCCTGGAATGCACTCAACTGATTTTCAATCAAACTCTCACGTGCTAGTAGTTATATTCACTTCAGCAAAGTGCTGATCATTGGAAGCCAGGAAATGAGCATTTCGTGGCTTGGTGAGCATTTCGTGACGCTTCTAAGATCTATTAATTCTAAAATTTCGATTTAATAGATCTTAGAAACATCAAGAAATGGTTGAAAAATGAAAAAATTTGAAAAATCATCAATTGTTTCGGTGAATTCGAATGAAAAACGCGCTTGATAACAGAGTATAACGTTTTGAAATCGCGCAATCTGAATCAAGCAGGATCCGCAGAAAATTGAAGTGAAGAGAAGATCAACACTGATCTGCGCGATGATCATGGGTTATCAGATCTTCACTTGCGATAACGCTCAGAAACTAAATGAGATATAAGTGAATAGATAAGGAATGCGCCAATGCTAGAACCATTCATAAATCTTGTTAATATCCAAATAAAGCATATGGAACAGTCTTGAAGACATGTAAAGGTTGATGGACCATGCCGAGCCTCAGCATTTTGATTGAAGCTCATTTAGTTCAATGAGAATGACGAAACGTTGAGTGATATTTAAAGAAGCAGTCAAAAATTTGATATGATGCAAACGACAAACGAATGAATCTGATTGAATTGGTGTCTCAAAATGTGAAATCATGACAAGAAACAATAGACGGCGCTTAAATTGATGAACATCTCACGAATATGTCACTTCTCTATCATCCGATACACGAACAACCGGACAAGTTCGATGACAGATCAAGCGGTGAACCGAATTTAATAGGTATCCGCGGTAAATAAGGCGATTTTTTGCAATTCAAATGCATCTGCTAACAAGTGGTCATCAAAGGAACGTGTGTACGATTGGGTCATCAAGCAAAAGCGAACAATGGAAACAATTGAAAAATGAAATCGTTTTTGGATAGGATTGTTGTGAAATTGTGGACAAAAATAACGAACGATGTGAAATGATGGTTAAAAAGTCCGAAATTAAAGAAGCTATGAAAACGATGTTAGTCACAATAAGCATATAGGTGGTGTAAATATCGTGGAAAGAGATTCGAAAAAAGACGAATAACAAAAATATCGAGTGAATTTGAAATTGACGAAAAAAGATGAGGATGATGATAAGATTAAATGTCCGTAGTCACTGCAGACTACGGCACAATCGTAGTTGCACAAAATGTTCATCGGAAACTTAAACCACTTGCAGAAGGTCATTTATAAGCGATTCACGCACAACATTTGACGATGATTAGTCTGGACAAATGAACGACCATATGCGATTTTCTACGGGTTAAAAATGACTAGGACCAGAAGAATTCAATGTGAATGGAACACCGAACAGGTGAAGTTACATTTTCTTGAAGTTACATTCGAATAGCTATAGGAATGATTTTATTAATTATTTTCATGTTTTGAGCAGCACGCCACTGGGAAAACAACCACATTTATCATAACTTAAGATAAATCAATTCAGTGACGAACAAAACAAGATACTGGAAGCGTGAGAAACTGATCGCTGCTATAAAATAACAGGTGAGGGGGTGTACAGGGAATCAAAAAAGATTTATTCATCGAAAACGCTAAAGACTGAATGTATCAACTGATCAAATCTATATGATCAATGATAGGACAATATGATGGCATCATATTACATTGAAATGATTGATGAAATGACACCGCCCAGTGAAGTTTACGAGATGAAGTCGACGTTTCGAGACAAAGCCTATTGCAATTGGCAGATTGTACAATTCTGATTCTTCACAACCTGCAACTGCTTCTGCAATCCTTCACGGCGAATGCTTTAGTAGCTTTCGGCTTAAATAAGCAGTCAAGAGGTTGAGTGAAGTCCGACGTTGAAACGATGTTAATTCAGGGAAGCCAACTGAAGCAATGCAAAAGAAACAATGGAACAAACGGAGCGTGACATGTTGAAGTCATGGAATCTGAATTTTGGAAACATTTGTGTATTCTTGCTTAACTCAAATTTTAGACGTTGACGTCAGGCAGAAAATGATCCGTAAGATAAAGAATCAAACGCCATGAACGAGACGGATAAAATGTGAAAATAGAAAGTGAAAAATGATACAGTATTACTTTCTATGGTGATCTCTTTGCGTACTAATTTTGTGATTTACTAAGTTATTTGATGTAAATAATTTTATCAATTTGTGGATTACATTTTTCAATTTTAGTGGTTTATCAATTTTCTTTGATCACACAAGAGAGTAACAATCATTCGAACATTTTGATGTAGAAGAATAAGCGAACTCTTGTTAGCTAAAGAGCCAATTTATTGAAACCATTTGAATGATGTTTGGTGAAAGGCATGACATGCGTGGTGCTGACTGCAAATAGAAGCACCTTCTTCAAACCAGAATGCAACAGGACGAAAAAAAGCTGTTTCGCTTAGACGATGAATAGTTTCTGCCTATTAATTGCAAATGAACAATTGCGAAAGCAAAAGTATACATGAATGGACACTTAATCAACTGTCGATTTGCATTCATTAACTCTAGCAAATCAAATTACGACCAAATTACCGACGATAAACATTCACCACTCTCAGAAAACTGGTCGCAAGGAATGAAAACTGACTGCACGCGGAATGATATTCGCAGACACTGCGCCGTCCAAAATCTTCAAAGCAAAACACACTTAAGCATTTCAGTATTCGAAGTCCAAAAGCTTAAGCAGATTACAATGAAAATACCACAGACTATTAGTGCAAACGCATTACTTGTTTGGCAACAGAAGGTGAATTCTCAGAGCTCAACTCTGCTGTGAGACTCAGTAATAAAAAAAAGAGAGTTTTGAAAATGTACATGAACTGAAACGATATCTAACAATAAGAGAACACATGCGAATTAAGTTAGAACCTTACGTGTTCAGTCCGAAAAAGTTGATGAAACAAGTGAATAAAACTATTTGAAAGTCATTCGATGAAGCTGATTCATTGAGGATGACAAACGGAAAACAACTGCAGCAAAAGTCTTGTAATATGAATACGTGATGGTTTGTGGATGTTTCATGACTGACTGAGATTGAAGCGAACTGAACTGGCCAATTGAAGTGAACGAGTTCAAGAGTGAAGATTCACTAATGGAAAGTTAAACGATGGCTATGCATAGGTTGTGCTGTCGAGGAGGATGATTGAATTTGAAGCTCTTTAGAGCTTGAAGTTGAGAATATTGAACATCTAGTTTGAATGATAATTTAATTTGATGTTTGGACGCAATCAAAAATTTTTGTTTCATGGTAAAAGAAGAAGATTGTTGATTGTGTGTGTGTGTTCGTATAATGGATGTTCAGTTCGTTGCACACATCGATCATAAACACAGCAAGTTGGCTATGGAGAAGAAAGTATGTCGATGGCACTTCTTAACGCCACAAAAAATTCTTCCGACAACGTCGATAAAAAAAAAAAGAACCGACGAGAACAGAAGAAAGCGCATTCAACTGTTCAAAAGAGATTCACCATCACCATTGTCCACTTAATCAACAAGGACACTGAGTTCATTTGCTCAACTTCAACTTCAACTACTCGACAACTGATGATTTTGAGAAAGCGACAAAGTTGGCGATTCAAAGCTATTGGCTGCTGACAGCGACTGACTGCAAAGAGAATAAAGAATAGCTCATAAATAACCCGGGAACAAACAAACACACAAGTGAAATTTTCTCTTGCAGAATTCTCATCATGAAGATGCGTTAGCACTCAGTAGTCGAAACGACTGGAACGCAGAATGCGAAAACACACGCAGAAGTTTGCGAAAGAATATAAGATCGGTTCAAGATTTGAAATAATAGCTACCCTAGAATGAGATTCAAGACTACTAAAGATTGAGAATTCAGCCTTACCATATGTATCATTCATACCTGAAACGGGTTCTGTTCCCAATTATCCCCAAAAAGGATGTCGTCTTTAAAGTTTGCGGTTGATAATGATATTCGTTTAGATATTCACATAAGAGATTCGATAGTTTGGTGTGAAGAACCGTACAACTCAAGAATTTCTGGAATCATTTGACCTTGCAGACCATCACCCGATACGTACGAAACGAACGCAGAAAACTGAATGCCTAAGGATAATCTCTAGTTGATGCCAATTGTTCGTGGAGCACAGAACGCTCATTTCAACGAGGTTATCAGCTGGGAAATCTACTATCTGCCTTCTCCAGAAGGTTCGTTTTGAGCCATCAAAGATAACGCAGCCTATGACGGTGATCAGAGTACAACTCATTTGTGCAAGTCAACGATGAGCAAATAGAGATCAAATATCATTGCGTGAAAACATGAAAGGATACTCTTATGACGTACGATTGAACCATGAGATTCGTGTGCAGAAATGTTGTCTTACGATTAGATGAATGCTTAATTTTGAGCAATAACAATGCAAAGTTGCGTTCTCAAAGGAGTAAGTAAAGCTTACGCAGATAATCCCTAACCAACAAAGGATTAGAGCGAAACCAACAAACGCAACAAATCAGCTGCTCGAGTGCCGATAGACGAACGAAAAAAAGATTGAATGATTAAGTGCCGCCAACGAACGAGCACGAGCGGAAATTCTGAGTAAGAAAATAGCAGATCGTTGAGTACATGAATTGATGGAATGGTTTTTTGAACACCATCAACGATTGATATCAATATTACAGAATCATAGTACAATCGATCAGGATTTCAAATGAATGCTGCTACTACCTGAGGCGATTGACGAAAAAAGTTTAAACACCGACAGAAGTTTAAAATGCTGTCACTCAGAAAAAAATGCATTTCGCTTTCATTAAATAGGATCACTTAACTGAGGAAACTACTTAGAAGATTGCCCAGAATGATGGTGTTGCATTGAAGGCAACGTTCTAATCTTCATTTTCTATTCATCCATTTACGTGAAGCACAACAGCAAACACGTTTTAATGCCTTAAAGCAAGTGTTCACAGAAACTGATCTCGATTCATTGAGAACGATCCTACACAACAACACGGGAACAAGAATTATTCAGTGGTTCTTACTTGATTTGATAATCTATTGAAAACTGACTGAATTAATTCATCAAAGTAGAACGCCTCCTAAGCAAATACAGGTTTGAAGAAGTGGATGAGAGCATTAGCCAAAGTCCAAGTGATTATAATCACTGAATTCATATTGTTCAAGTGCAATGAATGACGTTCAAGAAGTGCAACATAAACGGTATTCTATTATGACTTATCGTGATGAACCATCATATGGCTTTCTCTTGTACTTCCTCAATAATGAAGAAAAACAAACGACATCAATAAATGACGAATAAACGAGTGGACAACACGTAAGCGCCATTCCGACCGAAAGCGACTGAATTCGCGTGATTTGAGTGAATAATTCTGAGTGACATTTACAAAATCAAAAATGAGCATTCTTCAATTGGTCTTAATTAAATCCTATCGGAAATGACAATTTCATTTTGAGTAATGACATTTTTGCATTAGTTGATCATGGATAACGAGTCTAAAGGCTCAAACAGTGAGATTCACAAAGCGTTGAACAACGGCAGATAGTTCGCAATGCAAATCATTGCTGAAAACACCTCAGAAATGAACACATCACAGCGTTCCAACAACTCATTTTATGTCAAGAGCAATTGTGCGAAAAACAATTTGATTTATGCATTTTACACGAACACACTTGAAAAATGCCAAATGAACGCATAATAAATGAATGAATTGAAAACTAAAAAAAAACTGAGTCGATTCTTAAAGTATACTGAACATAAATTTTCTCGTAACTTAGATTGCTCATTATGCGTACGATAACTGCAAGTGAACCGTTAAAACAATTCACACTGAATCAACGAGATCATTTGGGATAAAAGGCGCTGATTTGATGACTTTCAATAAAAAAACAAATTCTGTGTGGCAGTTGATAAGTTGAATGAGCCGAAATTTTCAGAGAATTCTTATTTTTTGTGCATTGGCTGCGAGGTGAGATGATTAATTAAGATAGTGCAACTGCATCATAAAATTTTCAATTTTTGCCTTTCTTTTGCAGCGGATATTACTGCATTACCGATGCATGAGACATTGAGAGGTTTCGTATAACAACGGTGGTTTATGTTGAAGAATCAGCTAATAGCAAAAATTGAATCAAATAGGGAATGCAATGAATTGATGAACAAAAATCAAGCATCATTCACCGAAGCTCATTCAAATGAAGTTCGATCGAAGAAATGATTTGCACTAGGGTCTTGTGAACTGATCACCTGATGCAACTATTATATAAAATTTATGCGAATATCGAAAGCAGTGATAAAATGATAATGACTAGGTTACTAATGCTTATGCTGGCTTTAGTAATTGTGTCAAGGATCACATCTTGAGGCCGTTGAATGAGCTTCATTATACATGTTCAGTTCAATAAAATTCAGAACAAAAACTCTGAAATATGGTAGAAGTAAAAGACTTCAATATTTCCACACACACATCCGCTGAATCTACTAAGTGATTATGCACTAGCGAACAGAAAAGAAATACATATGGAAAAGAAATCATCCCACAGTGAAATGAGTTTCATTAATCCGCATTTTCAACGTCGGCGGCCAACTTTTTTTTCCATCAGCAATCCTCAATAATCTGTCGCACAACGGTAAAGGCCTAGCAAAATTGGCTAATTTTGCGCTTTTAATTATCCCATATAACTCTGTTTCTGCGCTCATCCGTTTTCATTTTTCATGAATTCATGGCAAATTTCTGCTTGCTGATATTGAAATGAAGGCAATACATGCAAATATTGCTTCAATGAAATATTGCAATCTTGACACTAATAGATTACAAACGATATGATGGATTGTTGATCGAGTCGTTGAGTCGAAACATTCCCTGCGTCAAATAATCACATCTAACAATCATATCAAACAATTCAATACTTACTGGTCTGCTGAATGTGGCGTGCTTGAGCCAGAATGCGTCCGGCTGGTTTTAAATTGATCCATATATGTGTGATTGTATCCGATTTGCATTTCGAAACAATATCCTAAAAGGTTGTCTCATTGTCAGTGCAAAATCTTGCACGGTAACCTCCTACAATTGATTCATTCAATTTCTTGATTGGATTAAACAGAACTATGCATGATTTCCGAGCAAATATGATAGTAGAGGTGATTTTGAATGCGATGGGTTAAGAGTTGATTTTGTGAAATGTCGCGATGGAATTTGAGAATGCAAGCAGTCAACATTCTGACTGCGAAGATGTGATCAGTCGCATCTGCGTACCTGCTGACGCATAGTAGCATCTGCAATCGGTGTGTTGCCATTCATAAGTATCACCTGCAGAACCCGACCTGGCAAAACGTCTGTATCCCAACATTTATCCCATTCTGGATGAGATGTCTTCCTCTTTTGGACAAGTCGTTTCTCACCTACAACATTATTCTCAATCATCATTATTTGAAATCATTTCAGATCGTGGAAAATTTTCGGAAGAAAAATCATTAGCGCTAAACAAGGGAGATATTTGAACTGGGCACTCTAAAATGAGATCAATCATGTTTCGTGATGCAGATTTCGGATTCCGCTAGCCAACTCAACCGCATCGGATTCAAGGTATATTGGAAGCATACTGGTCGGATGAAAGACTCAATGAGCGATGAAAGGCTCAATAGATTTCTTGAAAGTAAACGAGTAAAGTACCATTGATTTCGACCCGTTCCTTTACATTCACGGCACACTTTAGTTCAGTGGTGGTGATCGGTTGCAGGTCAGGAGGTAGCTCGGATCGTAGCAACTTAATTCGGCACGTTCCATCCGGTTCAAATGTTTCGGTCATGATGCCGTTTACTCGTGGCTCTCCGTTCTCTTGATAATCGTCGTCGTCTTCTTCGTCAAAATCCAATATCGTCTCCGGAAAGTCCTCCAACGGTTGAATTTCGACGGCCTAGAAGAAACTTTTTTTGGACGTTTTCATCGATTTTCGATTGAGATTCGTTCGCATTTAGCATAGAAAATGGAAGGAGGACAGCATTCAGAGTAGCATTTAATGAACAATATCTGAGTGAGCACAACAAAACAAATTTACGATTACATTTTCCGAATTTGCGGACAGAAAATCGCCGACTACAAAAGACGGGTCATGTGAACAAATGGAAAATCTGAAAGTTATCAATGACTCATACCAATCATTCAATGCATGAACGTGAAATTTTTTTAAAAATGAAGAATGTTTTTGGTGCATTCGCAAATGAAAAATAAACTCCAAACAGAGATAGAGAGAGAGAGTTAATGGTAGTTGAAATTTTATTGAATTCAAACAATCGCCCACGATGATCTCGTCGAATACTAATTGCTCATAAAGGTTGTTTTTAGTGTTGTCCTATGCTTCACTCAACAGCATCGATTCAATTCGTTATTTTCGGAATCATTTCATTAAAGCACTTGCGTTCCATCACAAAACATTCACTGTCAAAACTAATGCATGGCTGCGTATGTTATTGAACGTAATGACGACCGATCGTTGGATCTTTCGAATGAAAACAAATTTGATTGTATGAAGACAAGAATCATCAACAGGATGTTTTGATTCAATGAGATGATGAATCAGTCTTTGTGGAAGTTATGCACTCATCATAAACTATTAAAAAACAATTCGAAACATTCATTGCATGAAAATCTATTGCACCTAACGTGAACATGTTTAGTGGTGGATTATAGACATTTGCGTGAGTTATAGACTCAGTTCTTAACGGATGGTAGTAAATTGGGAAATACCTGGTAACATGAAATGTTGACAATGGTACATGAAGATTGAATTAAGCATGGTGCAATCAATAACAAGCTGTGATATCTATTATTTTAAATCGTCATTCTTCACTCAGTTCAATGTACCCTTTGAAATAAAGATTCGCTCATTTAATAGCCAAAAAATATGGAAGTGTCCTTGAAATAATTGCACAGTGTGTCTACTGTTAGTCTCGTTCCGCTCATAGAGCAGTATAGGGAGCCATTACACTATCGCTCGGGCTGTCATTTCGAAATTAATGCAGCAATTGAGGATGAATGAAATGAGTGGAAACTAGTCGTAAAATTGAGCAAACAAATTGAAATTTGCGATGATGACTTTCAATTTCCTCATTGGGTTCATTTTATTGAAGGAATTAAAGAATTCTGCAAGCGATCATCGTTGAAAAAACGCAGTGCAATTATCTGTGAAGCTCCCGGTAATACCCAACGGAATGAATGGAGAGTCTGTGTGATGATGAGCCGGAAACGATACGATTGAATGAATGAGAACGTATGATATTAAATGAATAATTCGTTTACTTATATTAATTCAACGATAAGTTATGGTAACGAAGATGGAATGATATTGAGTTGTTTAAGGAAAGAAGTTTTGCAATTCATTGCGTTTCATCACGTAAAATAGCACCGTCCCTGAGGAAAAAACGCCTCAGTTTGCATGCTTTTTTCTGAAACTGCTCGGATAAGTGAGAAGAGAACACTCTTCGTCCCTTAAACGGCATGCAGATGACACTTAACTGCAAGGCTCGAACGAAAGCGCGTGATAAAAATCTATTGGAAGTATTGAATTCGGGTACAGAAGAAACTGACGCAGTCTGCGAGAACAACAAACATATCATGAATGAGTAGCATTGAAATATTCCACTTGTTAATGAAATGCTTGCATGAATACTTATTCTTTCAATTTTGCACAGTTCTGTATGATTCATTTAGTCAACCGAGCAGCATCGCCTCACGAATCCATGTCTGCTGTTTCTCAGTGGGCAACTGTGAAAACGCATTCGAATTACCGGCGGAGTCAAAACCTCAGCGAATGAAAAAGAAGCGAGTATGTTCACTGCGTGCCATGGATCAAGCTTCCAATGGATCAATTGCTGTACATACCTCGTCTGAAGGACTCTGTTGACGACTATGATGTTGATGTGAGTGATGATGTTCAGTAAATAACTCAATAACGAATGGCATCATTATTGAACAGTTGATTGCTCAATGAGATCATCAATTTAACCTTTCGAGAAAATTGAAATTTCACACTCGTTGAAGAAAAGCCAAAGTGAGCAGTCATCTACTTAATGAATAATGAACATCTTCTTAGTAAACATCTTCTTAGAGCAGGAGCAGGAATAGTGGGAATATGACAAAGATTTTGCAGCAATCGTTGAAGGATTATGCGAAAATGGTTTGATGTAAATAGAAGATAGTGAAGGCAGGAGAGATGTTCTTTTAGCAGTTCATACTGAATCTGTTTTATTTCACTTCTTCCGAAGCGCACTGTGAATTTATCAGTTCACTTATGACAATAATAATACAATGATGGTGATGATGATGAAAAACTGTTCGAAAAAATCGTGAGATGTAGAATAATTAAGGGTTGGATCAAAACGACTTGCTGACTGTGAATTTGTGGTATGACTTGCATTCACATTCTGCGCCATTCACTCACTTTCAACACAAGGACCCACCCGATTCAATGAGGGTATCCAAGGAAAGAGGAGACTTTAAATGAAGGACTGAATGAAGTGAAGAGACTGATGATAAGCTGACAACGACAGATGCTCTTGAAGCTGTTTTCGACGAGGACAAATCTTCCTTTTTCCATCCATCCATCTGCATTAGCACTCCTCTTCCTCGTCCAGTGATATGTCCATTTTCAAGAGACCGCAGAGTGAATCGTTCAGCGTGAACTTTCTCATGCTTTACGACGACCATTATTTCAATTCATTGATAATCGGTAGTCCATTCAATGGCGCATAGACACACAGAATCGTTTCAAAATGTTGGCATGAAATGACAAACGAATTGCGAAGTTTCATCAAAAGTTGCTCGAGTAATCTTTCGTCAAAATCATTTTTGTTCTCATTTGCATCATCAAATGACATATGAATAGGAACAATGGCATCAGCGCGTTCAATATTGCATTCAAACAGAGCTATGCATGATTCCCGGATGAATCTTCAGTAGCTTACTACTCAACAAAACAGAAATTTTACTTTGATCAGTTGAAGCAGCCCGATTGGAATAGACACACAAATGGATAATGTTCGGATGAATGTCGAGAAGTGTCCTATAATACGTGATGAGGGCTATGGAAGAGCTCTGACGTAGCAATGCGCCGTCAATTCCTTGGAGGCGTTCGTTCAGCTGCGCCGTAACAATATTGCGAAAAGCACATGATTACTGGGATGGCAGCAGTTTCGGATGGCTGATGAATAGCAAAAAAATTACTCCTTTATGCGTGCAATTTGCTTCGAAGTCCATTTTTCCTATCCGTTGAAATTGAAAGTTTGAAATTCGTATGAATCGAATAATCATAGGATGAAAATAAACTCATCCTGCTCATTCATTCATTATACCATTCGTTGAACATACCGTCCGTAGTTTCTTTCGCTTCTCAAATATTCCTTCATATGACGACAGTTTTCTACTTTTCCTTGGATTTTTGTTTCGGTGTTTAGATTTGTGGATGCAGGTTTCATCATTATCATCATCATTATTGTCATCAACAGCACGAGGATCACCACCGATGTGATGTTATTGAGCAAACACTGATTCGTTGATAATCGAATGCTTTATGGCAAAGAATCATTGGAGTTGCACTGGAGGAAAAGTCGCAGTTAATTCCAGCAGCTATTCATCTTCAACAATGCTTAAGTGAAGTTAACGAAGATCTAACTGATAGATCAATTGAATGGAAGCAAGAAACGAACATTCAGGAAGAACACTAATCTGATGAGAGTGAGATGGATGAACGAAAGCAATTGATGGAACGAAGTGGAAAGTCAAAGTAAATCCCTTTTCTAAATTGAATTGAACTTCGTTGGTTCATCCGCTTAATTGCTTCGATCGCATGGGATTGGTTACAGCAATTATAGAAACAACCACCAACCAGTTTCAATCATAGTACAAATGAAAATATTTTCAGTCACTTGAAAAGGTTCGTGCCTCCATTGAGGTGTTTATTATTGGCAGTCGAGTGCAATCGTTCCAAGCAGTGAAATTTTGCGGTGAAATATTGAAAAATAAAAAAGTTCAGTTCTAAAATGATTTGCAATCGTATTCGTATCTGTTTGTCCGGAACTTTGTGTCAAGCACCCGTTGGTTTTCTTTTCATTTCTCTCGGGAAACTGATCTAATTGGTTCGTGAAGCCAACCAACTCACAACTATGATAAAACATTGCTGAACTTTTATCATGTCAGCAAAAGTACACGAAATTGAATTCAGTTATTCAATTTGCTATAGTTTGAATGTATCGTATCGTCTTAACGGGAGCATTCGTTGAAATGAACGGAACTGCAAATCTAGTAAGGCTCATCATCGCGGGCAATGTTTGTTTCATGCAATTTCAAAACGAGCAATCCGAAAACACTGAACCCATCCACCAATGAACTCCCAAATGATTCATTCTCCTAAGTGAATTTAGTCACAGAAACAAAATGCATTTTCAACTTTTTACTTTTTTCTTCTGCGCAAAATTCTCGAAAGCACGACTTGAATTACTGGCATTGCTGATGGAAGATGAACGAATAATCTGCTTATGGTGCTTCGTAAAATAATTGTTTATGAGTGAAGTCAATTCGAATTTCGCCTTCACTGTCCGGATCGGAGCTAGCTCCTATATGATGATTGCGGTAGCTCGTTTATTCCGAGAAAGTCTTTTGCATCAGATAAACGAAGAGAACCTCATTGAAATGCTGAACTTTCTTCCAGTTTATGTGATATGTGACACCTGAAATATCCTTTACATGAACTAGTGATTCCAAAATCCCAATCATTTTTGAATGCCACTAAGAAAAGCAATCATAAGCTGACGAAAAAGCAACGGTGGTGACAGAGGATGAAGCAAGAGTCGTGACATTTGTGTTCATTGCTTCCTGAAACACGAATGCCGAGGTGACGCTACTACGTGATGATTTATAGATTCATTACCGCTGAATGGTGAGCAAACAACATTGCTGGACACGAATAAATTGGGAAATATATAATTGGGAAATAGTAATATATCATCTTGATACTCAAGATGATATATTACTGAATGCAAGAAGATATATTAAAAAACGATGCAGTTTATCAGATCGTGAAATCTCGGGAGACTTCAGAGCATAACTCTCGAGACTGAGATCGAATACGGGATCTGGTATAAATACTGAGACTACCGCACTGATTGCATCAGCGGAGCAATAATTGCTAAAAGATATTGAAAGAATGAAATAGAGCTTGACTGAACTGGAATCATCGGATTACATGAGGCGTATTCATACCATTCCACACATATTTGGAATGAATGAGACCTCAAGAACATTGTTTACGTGCATGAAATTGAAGTTTTGTGCTCCCTTCAAGAAAACCATCCTTTATTCACTGGGATTCGGTCCGGCACGAGAAAAGTTATGCAATGTTCACTCAAGAAACACTTGTAAATGCGTTTCTTTCCCCAGTCGTGCCCGTTTCAAATACACACTAATCATGCTCGTTGCATTCAATCTTCATTGCTGTTTGAGTGCCTCTTACGAGCACAAACATCAATCATCATTCTCTATGATAACAAATGCTAACAAAACAAAGCCATCCACTGATCAATATATTATTTCTCAATGATCCAAACAAGCGGTAACACAGCAGCTTGTAAATGATCTGATCAACAACAACTGTGTATAGATGATGTTGTATGCTGAGAACGGATAACAACAATGTGAATAAAGGTGTGGATTAGAAAGCAGATCGGATTTTGTTTGCCGTCGTTTCGGGGGATCAACGACCGGTTATAACAACAGATCCGCGCGGTCAAACCGTTATGATGATTGCCTGTCGCAGGTTGATCGATGAAACGCTGAGCAAATGGCAATTGTGATCGAGAGCAAGACTTTATGAATTTGTTAGCGTAACATCGAACAGCTGTGCAGCCGAACATCTTTCAGTTAGAGCCGACTTATGTACGTAGGTAATTGTGAACATTTTAATTGCTCTAATTAAACAGGATCGGTTGATGATCGATTGAAACTTACGTACTTCCATCGCAGTCGTTGCGTCAGTCATAGTGAAGTGACTTCCAAGTGTCCGACAGTTAAACGATCAAAGACGTTGTGACGTTCAAATAAGACTGATGATAGCAAAAGTACCAAACGATGGGTGAACGAACGCAAAATGAAGGAAAACAACCCCAATTGAGAGAGATACTTTTAGGTTTTTCATCCCCATTTCTCAACTGCTGAAGTTGATTTTAGATTTTTCCCACTGTCGTGAAAACTTTCAACTCAATCCATTCTCGAAAGCATTTTAACTCGTTATGAAGTAGCAAAAAAAACTGCGAAGGATGTCAACTAATGGATAAAATCCATTAAAGTATTGCTGTAAGCAGCAGTGCTTGATTGTTCAGAAATGTCGTCTTTGCACATGATTTGGCAATAGTTGAATATGCACGATTCAAGGAATTCATTTTGTGTCGCATTTTTTGCACATCAACTTCTGATATTCTTCTACGTGAAACACTCACAATGAGCATCTGACACAGCACGGAACGGTCAATTCGTATGGGTTCATGAGGGCAGTTTTACATACAGCGCATTGAGACAAGCCAAGAAAGGTGATTCTTTGGTCGAACGGTTCTTCAATTCCAATGGTGTTATCCATTCTCCACAGACATTATCGAACAAGAGCATTTAATAGGCAAGCATTCGACAAGTGTGACATTCGATAGCACTAAGGAGCAAAAACCAATTATCTCGATTCCACATGGAATGCATAACGCTTGAAGCAAGAATCACGAAAAGAAAATATACTCACTTTTGCGAGAAGATATACACACAGCAATTAAGAACGAAACTGCTAAATTGTTTCTTTGGATTGCCACATCAAATTGATTCCGGAATTCAATGATTCTACAGCACGAAGCCTTCAAAGAGGTTGTCAGAAGTGTGCGTTTCCTGGAACAGGAAAACAGCAATCAACTTCCATCAGCACGGAACTTAGTCAAACGAATTTCATTCGTTTTTGCTTACTCATTACTAATGAGTGGATGGAAATCCATTAAAAGCGCGTGATGAGATTTCGTTCAAACAATATGACGACAAAACAATGCAATGATTCCGAGGAGTAAGCATCTGAAAACGCGATCTCCGGTGCTTGTTTATGATAAGCGAATTTTAGTACGTGATAACGATCTGATTGAGATGCAAGAATGAAAGTGCTTAATGATTCAATGAATTGGAGAAAATGAAAGAATTTTGCTTATGGTGAAAACATTAACAAATGACGTTAATGATTGGAATTGAAATGGAAATAGCACCGGTGAGATGAAAATTCAATTTGTTCTTTAGATATATCTCATTTCACTGAAAAGATGCTGTCATAAATTGAATTCGTTCGTTATGTAAACAACTTTAAAATACCTCATCGAATCATCGATAGCCACGAAAGGATGCCATCTCAATTGAGAAAATGAACGAAAATGGGTTACTTCAGTCACTAACAACGACAGTGTGAATATAATATGACGAAACTCGTAACGTCCAGGTAGGGGTGGAGAAAGAAAACTGATCGAAACGAGAAAAGAATTGCTGAGAAATGTCAACAAAAGTCGAACATAAATTGCCGTTATGAATCGTGAGCATAACGACGCGATGAATGCGAGCTGAGGAAAAGTGACGAAGGCAAGTAACTTACAGATAAACTAATGTGAATCAATGAAATGCAGTTAGAATCGGGAAACGAATCAATGAAATAGAAATTTCTGTAAAATTTTGTTCCGAAACAAGTGAAAATTTGCGACTTTGATTGAAAAATTTCGTAAAAATCATGGCAGAATTTCCACTCAAACATACTCAATAGTATACGGAGCGAAAGAAAAATTTCGCGATTGCCCGCATTTATGATATTCGACATTATGAACGGATAAGAATAAGTGTGGCTAATATTATCTACAAAGCAATCAAAACGATCGATGAATCACTGAATAAACAAAGATTAATTAGGTGAATTGAGTGGTGTGTTGTTCGAGAAAAAAGAATTCGTTGAAGTGTTATGAAAAACAATGAATTGGCGTTGATAGCGTTTATTCCGACGCAAAATGTCGGATAAAAGTATTGCAAAAATGAAAGTAAGGCAATAATATTATTTTAGTAAGACCGAATCATCATAAGACTATCATATCATAATAATATTATCATGCGAAGATGCTCAAAAAGTTTCGCCCACATTCAACGGTTGAGATGAAAGCTTTAAAATTGATCACTTTACAAATGCCAATAGATCAAATGAATACATTAAAGCAACATGATGAAACACTGAAAGTGTCGAACGATAGAAGATAATTAATTTTCTCATTTCGTCCTCATAAAACTAAATTTTTTAATGGTGGCATCATAAACACAATCATTATTCACAACAAAGATCAATTTTTTGTGAATTTATGTGCACGCCTGAACTAAGCGTTATCTTATAGTTCGATAGAAAGTGCAGTGCCATTAGCAAGCCTGATGACGAATTGACTAATAGGAGAAACATTCTGTGATGTAAGTGGGTGCTTGCTTATTGAATTGCGCATTCCGTCCGATAAGAGCAAACACTTTATCAAGAATATTGAGGGCTAAAAATACAGACTCACATTTGCAACTGTTAATATTTCCATCTTGCTAACATAGCAGTTTGCTGCTGTCGAGTGTGAACATTATTTAACGGTGGTATCACAAATACAATCAATATTCACAACAAAAAATTGAAATGAATCAGAACAGATATTTATAAGCACATGACCACCACCCATGCTAAGCAAACAAACAAAATTCACAACTGCCCACAACCACCACTATGATTCATTAAGTTGTTGCATCGTTGCAAACTTTGTTTAGCTTGAAACCACATGAGTAGGTATGATGCGATGCATGGAATAAGGAGGTTTGAAGGAAGCTGCGATAAAGCGGGTAGATATTAGCAGTACTGAGTGAAAATTTCCATACAACTAAGGTCGAAAAGGTTACGAGAGCTAGTTTGAGATGGAAACGATAATAAGAGAATTGTTAATGATAATGATGCTGTTCGGATGAGATGTTCTTAAGTCAATGAAGGAAGGGTCAAACAGTTTAATGCTGCGTTCAGATCATCAGATAGCAGCAGTCTGATGTATCACACTGAGATCCGTGATATGTTATGTGTATCTGTTATGGATTATATCATATCTTTTCGTATATCTGCTACGATCTGTAACTGTGCGAATTCGCTTGGTTATTCAACGTATAGGCCAACAGTGGAACGAGTTATGCGTTGTTGTTTTGCTGTTGGTATGCAATACGACTTGATATTCACGGTCACAATGAACCAATTAACTCTCGTCTCAGTACGTAATACGGATATTAATTGAAATACCTATCAAAGGCACAAAAAGTTCCACTTGAAATCAATTCTAATTGTAAGGATACGACAAATTCCCGAATTAGTTTGCTGTATGGAAGGAAAATTTGTGTCTTCATCAGAAATTAACAGTGCCTGAAGTTGCAACTAGAAACGATCATCTGAATGTTTTCATAACTTCACAATCGCATCAAATCACTAGCGAAGACCAAGCAAACATTTTCATGGAAGATAGTGCAATGATGGTTCCTGAATATTCGCGACTGATGAAAATTTTGCGTTGACAGAATTTGTTTCAAATGTTATTCGAAGGGCCTTCGATAATTGCTCAGTTATCGCAACTGACTGGCTTGCAGCAGCCGGAAGGCAGTGGGAAAAATCAGCACGAACGTTCGACTTCTGATTGTTTATTGTCGCCAACATTAGGAAACCACTGAACTAACAGACACTTGAAATGGAATCAGGCGATATCACCGAGATAAAGCACATTCAAGAGCACAGACATTCGAGAATATAAAATTGCAAGTTTTTCCAATTGGACTCGAAAATATGAAATTTGAGCAAGAATTTCGCGAATTGTTTGAATAAAAAGACCTGGTTGTTCGAAATGAGCGGAATTGTTTAAAGGAACTGTGCTCATTTTCAATGTTAATGAGCACAATGACATAATGAACTTCTCTGATATTCGGTGGCGTCTGAAGATTGCACTTTGATATGACCATTTGAAATGATCTATTTCAAGAAGAGAAGCGTTAAGGAGGAGCCATTGAACAGCACAATGAATAAATGTGCATTCTTTCGTGTAATCTGTTTTGATGCATTATCGTGATAATTAAGCGGTTCGATGGGTTTTGCGAGTGTTTGAGTGATTCGGCACAAAGAACGGAAGAAGACTGACAATAAGCATATGCCGTCGAATGGTATAACAAACGGAAATATGATGAATGCGATGAGACTGCCTGTGAAGAATATTGAAGTATTTTTGTTCTATTCATTTTCTATCGCTCAAAAATTTAATTTGAACTGGACGAGTGAACTGAACTTATGACAAACTGAACTGGTGCTTCTGTGTGGATGCACAAAATGCTTGCTTGCTTGTCTTCCTCGGTATTGACTCATCAACGATTAGAAACTTCGAAGGAGATCACTCAATTCCGAGAGACGGAGACAGTAATGAATTTCATGCGAGTATCGTCACAGTATTATACGCATTTTAAAATGGAAAACACTGTTGAAACAATCAGGTTTCATCAAAATGAAACTGGAATTGACACTGTGTTTCGTATTCTGAATAATCGTTTCAGAAGGAAGCAATAAAACCAATGATGTCATGCGAGCATGCAAAACCTCTATGATATTGAATATTTAATTTTAGGTTCCTTTTCTTGCACGTCAAATACGTAGAACTGAAATGGAACTGCAAGAAAAAAACACTGAAATAAACAAAATAAATGATTATAATTGACCATAAACGAATTCAATCAAACTAAACAGTATTTCAAGCAAATTTTTCACATTCTTCCATGCGAATCGCTCACATTTCGCGAGTATTTGATATTACGGAATAGACACTACAGTGATTTCGACTATCAACGAGAAATGGAATGCTTCGGTAATTCAGCCATCCTCGGTATTGCTGACGATTGCTTTCATTCGTTCATGAAACTGATAATTAATGGGAACACGGCACGCAATGAAAATGAATGTTTGGGATGTCGTAAAAGTACACTGAATTGTAGTGCATAATTCATTTATGAGGATTGTTGTGCTTAAATTGCTCGAAATTGCTCACTTTTTTGCTAACCAAATGAAAATGGCTTTTTTTTCAGCTGAAAATGGATATTGATTTCAATTTAATCAGCACTTTGGCATTCTGTTATTGCTTTTATCTCATATGAGCAATTCAATCAAATGAATTTGAAGTTATGTTTGATCAGTTGAGCGAAAATTTCACTTAAAGATACCCGACATGACTTTTAGTGCGAAAAAAGTTGGGCTTTCTAGGTGCATTCAAGCGGAAAAATTGAAAAGTTGGTCTTCGGAATGATTGTTACTATACTTTTGGCAAAGATGATTGCTTTTAGGAAACGCAATTACGATTTATTTCATCGTATTTCTTGATGCGTTTAAGAAAGACGTGATTTTTGAGAGTGTGTGAACGTTCAATTCCACAAATTCGGTAGACTATCTTATTATCAAATTAAGTGTGAAGAAAAGTTGACACAGAGTACAGTTGTAAATGCACTGAACTGTCAAGTTGCTATGATTGATATTCTCCATTTATTACCACCTTATCCTGATTCAACTATTCTAAAGATGCTTCAAATAAGTGGTTAGCTAGATTATCACGATCCTTGAAACTGAAACCGGAACATGCTCTAGCAGAGATCACCCATAGAACACTAAGCGTATAGCATCTGACAAACAATTCAAAATATGCAATTACAGTACAGTTTGATAAATCAATTAATCAGATAAATGAGATCAAACATTTGAAGTTAAAACTAGGATAATTCATCCCGAAAATTTTAAATTTTTATGTCAAGACCTACTGCTGGAAGTTATTATATGAAACTGAGAGGCTTCATAATAACGACAAAAATTGGTTTGAAATTAGTTGTAACGTTGTTGCAAAGAAGGCTATCATCTTGAAAAACATCATCAGTACGAGATAGTGAACACAGCGATAGCCACACAACGACGTGTAGGATGAGGAGGAGAAGGACGAGCTGCGAATTCAAGACTAAGAAAATACAAATAAGAAATAGAACCGGTTTCTATCTTCATCACCTTCTCGCCACCTTGCTCCGACTTATAGACAGCAGTTCTCATTTCTCTTTATTTTCCCAACTAAGAATTGTATTGAGTGTTCCCCATTAATCTTAACGAATCGCTCGATCAGCACAATCGATGTGTACCCACCCAATATTTGCAATCACCATCGTTGCATGCATGCACGTCTTATGCTTAGTCCGCAACTTCGATAACTTATAATATTTTCGGACATCACTGAGTCATTCGTTGTTTGCTTTAACACACGTATTGTCGTCATATGCTTAAGCAGATAACACATTGATCATTCGTTATCATCAAGAAACTAAGAAACAATCCAGTTCTTGCGCATCAGTGCGGTAATCGGTTAATAGAGCCGAACGTAAGATGGAACATCTGATTTTGTTGTCCGTGCAAAGGGAAAAATTGTCTGATGTTGATGTAATCACATGAAGTAGTCAAAATAAACAATCTTTTTTAGTGAATTACACTGGAACATCCAATTTTTTTCGAACGATTCATTCACCTGTTGAGCTACAATCGAAGACTTGCTCCATCCAAAGCAATACTGGTAATCTCTTACTGATAAAGATCAGGGAAGATGCTTGAACTTCAATGAGATTCTCTCCATATAACATCATACGATTCAGTTGTACGGTGTAATTAGGAACCTCAACAGGTCTCAATTGAACAGCATGCTCCCGTGAAGTTGCATTGATCACCGAACGGAGAACTTTCAATTTGGCATCAAACAGCTTCGATAAACTAATCATCTGATATGATCAAATACTGCGTACCGTAAACTATAGGTTAGCTTGAACGGTTGAGTTTGAAACATGCTAAATCATTATTGATAGAGGAATATATAGATAAGTGAGGATATCGTTGCTGTACAACGATACGTGCTGTGCGGACTGAAGGTACTATTGCACCGTTTAGTGAGTTAGTTCCGTTTTGACGAAAACGACAACACGACCACTGTGATTGCATGATTGAATGTGCAAATGATTCTGATATCCTTACGAATTGCTCAGAGAAAAAAGTTCTTCATCAATCCTATCATCACTTTGCAGTTTTGTAATACCACTTAAATTACGAATGTTCAGAAATTGAATGAAATCAATGATACGAAAACATTATTTGAATGAATGGAAACCAGTCGACGAAGCCAGTTCAGAATTGAGACTGTAGAGGAATTTAATCGATACATTGGTTGAATTGCGTAAACGAACAAATGACGACAAATGGTATTGTAATAGCTGAATGGTGGTTTGATATTCAGTAGACGTTTGCGTTGAAGCGAAAGTGCAATTTCTATGTTGCATATTTAAAATTTGCATATGAAATGGAAACGATGCGATACGTTCAATGCATCATGATATGACATAGACAGTCTTTTGATGTTCTATATTTTCGCGTTTTCTGAAAAGGTCGTTTGATATTCCCGAATTGGAATATCTCTATAAGAACTGCCCATTCCATATCCGTCCCATTTTTGATAATATCCAAGCTAATCTTTACGTAAAACTGTCACGAAAAATGGTCCTCCCGAAGACTTAATCGATTTCAGCGGATATTGCAAAGCGCTGAGTTAATGGTGGTCGTGCAGGTATGTTGTTTCAAATGCAAAATACAATTGAAATTTGCTGATGAAATGAGAAGGTGAAAGAATGAGAATTGTACTGAACAGAATCGTGGATGAGAAATGGCTAACAAAATGGAGAAAATTAACGTTGAAAATATTTTGGTAACTGGTGGAGCAACACAGGGATGAGCTGATTGACAAATTCGCGAATGACGTGAAAGTTTTTCAAAATGATCATCGAGAAGAGTTGAGTCTTGACTTGAAGGTTCGTTGAAAGCTGTCAACTTTGTTGAGTCAACTTTGGAACCAACTAATTTATTCATTTACTGATTCGTCCGTCGATGAATACATAATGGCTTTCATTTATGTACGTGAAAAGTTATAGGTGATTCTAATCTTGTGAAAGATTAGGGTTCTTCTGTTCATGACATACCGAATATGAAATTCTGGAATTAGACGCACCAGTAACGATCATGCGTTCTCTTGATTGAATGTATGACAGCAGAACAAGGTTAGTGGTGATAGATCAATTTCAAAATCAACATTATTTAAAGCTAGTGAGACTGAAAATCTTTTGTATATGATCTATGAAGAAGTACAATGGATGACTAAATGGATGATGCATTATGCATAATCCAAAGCAAAAGTGATGACTTTAAAGTGAAATGCTTGATTGCAACGATAATCATTGCGGCTGGTTTTGCGTGAGTGGCTGTTCGCATACATGCGAATTGCTGCATGGATTGGGAGGCGAGGCATTATTCTATTTATTTGTACAATAGAAACAAATGGAACATGATCAGTTCAGAAGACAGCGTGATGCTCATGGAGGTTTCGGCGCAAAAATGAATCGCATACAATATCGAATATTGTACACTGAAAGAGCGTAGAAACGGGAAATACAATGCATACAGCAAGATGATGATCACATAAAAGTAAATAAACTGAAAATCAAAGATTATTGATGGGAAGTAGGATGAAATTTTGCGAGCCAACGAGAGAGAGTCTGACGATCGGCAATTACCGAATGAATTGATGTGCTTGATTATGGCGATTGGTAAATTGAAGTGATGTCTGCTGCTAAAATTGTTATTCATGATGCTATTTTATTGATGATGATTATGGGACGTTTTTGGGCATTAAAAAAACGTCGATTTCATGTGATCGTTTCATCGAAATTCCTAAGAATCAGTTTTTGGTTTCGCTCGAACTCTCCTGAACTGAGAAAGGCGTTTTAGAAACCGAAAAAAATATGTTCTTTCACCGAATACTTCTAGTGGACGTCGTATACAAACCGAAGAGACTAGTCTTTTGAAATTATGATCATTGTCACAGTTGAATGACTGAAATCAGTTAAATTTGCTGAACTGAGCAAATTCGTTTTGACATTTGCACAATTTCTTCTATATTTGTTCCGGATTAAATTCCTTTTTAGCGCATCATGCAAGTGAAACAGTGATGTTTTCTCATTACCCCACATAGCGATTCGAGGAGCACAGGAACAGTCCAATAAATAATTAAGCAAATCATATTGAATGGAAGCAATAATGGGTAATTGAGGTGAAGTATTTTCATACAGATTCATTCGCTGATGGTTCATTTTAAACGTGGACTGAATGAAATTAGTCATTAATGTTGAAGAGAAGATCATTTTGATGGACTGAAGAAGTACGGCAAAAATATACATTTATATAGGTGATCATCGACGAAATTACGAACGAATAATGAACACTTATTGGTCTGTTGATGCGCATTCCTTTGGGTTTTCTTCTCCGAAATATGAGAATTATTCTATCAAACATCTGCGATTTTAACGTCTCAGTAGCACTTCATAATGTATAATTCCCTACGCATAGCTGGCATTTTATAATTTCGTTTCCAAAACCAAAAATTGAAAACATGCACAGAGTTTGCCTGCATTCATTCATGAATTTCATTGATAGACTTCCAAAAATTCAATTAATCACACATGCTATCATCCGGCACTTCTTGCTGGCACTTCTTCGCTATCATTCGTTTCGTGAATTATTATGCCATTTGATGCGGTCGGTATGTTTGAATGTTTGGTTCGATAGCCCCCTGTTCGTTGCATCAAAATATTCTCAACAGAGACGAGAATCACTGAAGCAGGATCAAGTTCGTTTTGACGAATCTCACTATCAAAGCATCACTAAGCAAATGGATTCTTTCGCATTGATCATAACCGCAAAGTAAACTAAGCAAATGGATTCTTTCGCATTGATCATAACCGTTTATCATTCTCTTCATGCACTTTCACTCTCGGTTGAAGAAGGTGTGAGTACCGACTGAGAGCATTCCTCGGCCGGCAAAATGGCTTAGTTCTTTTCCATTAGAGATTTTAGCATCACATATTACGTCAACATCAGTAAAAATAATCTCATGACGCATGTCGCGACGGAGCGCAAAAGAGAAGCGCGAGAGAGACAATTCGTGAGGGACACCAAAGTGACGCGAAAGAGAAGCGCGAGAGAGATGATTCGTGAGGGACACCAAAGTGATATGTGAAAACAACCTTAAATCTGTACTTAGCTGTATATGTATAAGATGTACACAAATATCATGCGCTACCGAATCGGATGATGAAACTTGACTTTCGTATATCTCATTTGGAGGATCTCCTCCCTTTTCTGTTTGTATTATATGAATGCTTTGTGTTTCGATATATAAGACAGTGTTAATACAAAATAAACGCCGAAATGGTGCGCCGACAAAATAAACGCCGAAATGGTGCGTCGGCAAAATAGAGTCTGATATAATTCGTTTTCTGCGACTATATTCCAATTACAACAAAATTCGGATATTCTCAACTGCCCGTGGAAATTCAACAATCCAACAAATTCGTTACTGAATACGTTCCACCAGCACATCAAATCAATTGCCCCGCAAACAACACTCGTTCAACGCAATGCCAACGTCAGCACATATCCGTTCTTCAATCGGCCCGGTGAAGGCCAGGCTTCAACAAGAGATGCAGAAAGCTTCTCAGCTATTACAGTTTCAATGGTCCGAAAAACAACTTAACGAAGAACAACTCGCCAAATGTAAGTCTCAAATTCGTTTAAGTGATATGTGCATACGATCATTGGAAGTCAAACTAGAACCACCGACAAATTATTTAATGTCGCAGTAACGAATATTCAAATGAGCAATAGACAGTCCAATATACATCCCTAAATTATCGGCGTGGAAAATATTGTTCTGTCCAATTTATTCATATTCATTGCCGGACCTCAATATCACCCGGTTTTCATCAATCGTCAGTTAATATTGTTAATCATATTCAGTCGTCAGAAAATATTGATACTCATATTCAATAGTCAGTTAATATTGATACTCATATTCAATAATCAGTTAGTAGTGAGACTCATATTCAATAGTCAGTTAAAATTGATACTCATATTCAACAGTCAGTTAATATTGATACTCATATTCAATCGTCAGTTAATATTGCCACTTATATGCAATTGTCGGTTAATATTCTTATTCATATTCATTACCGAACCTCAATATCGTCCGGTTGCATCAATCGTCAGTTCCTATCATTCCGACTTCATCACTTCAACAAAGATCCGTGTACCCAATCACGTCAGTCGTCAGTCCATATTATTCATCTGCAACATTTCAACAAAGCCCCGTGTACCCCAATCACGCCAATCGTCAGTATATTGTTTCATTTGCAAAGTTTCAACAGAGCTCCGTGTACCTCAATCACGTCAATCGTCAGTCTGTATTGTTTCTTCTGCAATATTTCGACAATAATTCAACTACGCCATTCTAATTCCGGTCAATCAATGATGGAGGCGTGCTCGCGAGATACCACAGCTTCGTCGTCCGGGGAGTGTCGCGACGGAGCGCGAAAGAGAAGCGCGAGAGAGACAATTCGTGAGGGACACCAAAGTGATATGTGAAAACAACCTTAAATCTGTACTTAGCTGTATATGTATAAGATGTACACAAATATCATGCGCTACCGAATCGGATGATGAAACTTGACTTTCGTATATCTCATTTGGAGGATCTCCTCCCTTTTCTGTTTGTATTATATGAATGCTTTGTGTTTCGATATATAAGACAGTGTTAATACAAAATAAACGCCGAAATGGTGCGTCGACAAAATAAACGCCGAAAACGCATTCACTCAAGCGCTCAAAAGCAGTCATTCAAACTGCAGTCACTGAAAAAATACGCAGCATTATCTTGTTCCGATGACACTTCGCATCAAAATGAACACACACATTTCTGCACGTTGTTCAGCGATCAAACTGAAAAGAAAGTCTGCAATTATGCAACTCACGTCATTCTCGGTATTGTGTCGTCGGATCCGGAAGACTCGTAAACTTAACGCAAGTGACCGAAATTTCATGGTGGCTTTCGACTGGTTCATGCGAGACGATTTCGTTGAGTTGGACGGTGATCGAACCATCGGTCTGCCATCTATAAATGCCAATTTGAAAATCTGAATACAAATTTGAAATTTCGAGAGTCTTTTCGCCAGGTGCATTGAAACACGCATAGTATGTACAGAGCACAATGAAAGAAACTGCTGGAATTTCCAAATTGCATTCAATGATTCATAATGGAATTGATGAATTTCGTCGATATGTTCGCAATTGACCATCAAATAAACCGACGACTGCAAGGACATAGTATAAATGATGAAAATGATCACTGCTCCATGCCGTCAACATTCAACATTCTTTTAGTGGGCACCTTCAAGCCCAGTTCTACACCAGTAGTTCAAGAGATTATTATGCATTCATTTACATGATATCAATTACAACTGAAGATACAGATCTCCACAACCTGCGAACTAGCTCATTAGCAGTGCTAGCTTTAACAGAGAGTATGACTGATCTACACTGATCATAGAACACGAATAATACTAATTAGCAAGTTTAAAAGCAGAAAACGACTTCAGATGATACACACAACAGAATGAATTCAGAGATACAGCTAACATTGATTGAAATGCAAGATGGGCATGAAAATCAGTTGCGCAGTCATTAGGCACGAATATTGGAATAATAAGGCAAGGAATGAATACATTTTTCATTGTGAGCAAACTTCTTTGCAAGATGTGTCACTGAAAGAATTCCATTTAAAAAATCAGCAATCAACTGATTGTGAGTTGGCAGATAAGTTGAACACAGATGGATTTTAATGAACGATGGCAGCAGAATTGGGAATGAATTAAACAGAGATCTAGAAGGTGAACTCAAAGGTGCTTCTCTATGCAAGTATTCAACGGAAGCTGCTGTCGTCAATTAGAGAGAATGCCGCGTAGATATTGTGAATTACAATGAGAAAACTTCAAGTAAGGATCACAAGAGTCAGTTAGAAAATGCCAATTTGTGGTGATATTCCGAAGTGATGTCCTGCAATTATATGTTTGCAAAAATACATGCGCATATAACGATTGCAGTTGGTTTTGCTTCAACTTCAACGAAATGAACAAATGAGCAAATCTCGCGGGATCCAGCGCAAACGGGCAACGACGACCGACGGTCATAAATGTATCACCTACACACGGTTATTGGTCGAGCAGTAAAGAAGGATTTCGTTGCTCAGTTTTTTTTGTTGGCCATGCCTGTTGGTGCCGAGTAAGATCTAATGACCAAATGAATCCAACAAAGCATTGTAAAATGCACTCAGACTGACTCAATTTTTCACTTGAATTCTATGAATGAAGTTTCGTTGCTTTCTGAGTGCATGAGCCATTATTGTCCGAAATTGCAATGCAAAAACACTATCGAAATGGATGTGTTAGTGGAATGGTTAGATTTTGAATGCATGATATGCGCTTTTTTTCGAGTGTTCCGAAAAATCAAGTGAAATATCTCGACGATTAAACTTTTGAGCTAAAGCTCTCACGATCAGGAATTAGTCAAAATGGGTGAGATCATAAATTATCATTGAGCTAGCGGTCGGTTCTCTATAATTATCTTTGCGATCCGATCAAAACGAAAAATTGGGCACGTAGTTGAATTTGATGAATGCTGGTGTTCATCTGATGAACTCAGAATGAACATACTGATGAAGCTAATGCAATCATAAACATTGAATGACTAGGCATGAGCACAAGAATGCAATTGGCTTTGTTCATAGCGTTGAATATGATAAGAGAAAGTGGAATGAGTGATGAAATGAATGGTTTGTTTTCATTTGATTTCTTTCGTTTGATCCATCTTGATTGATTACGTTGAAAATGACGTGTACAAGAATGCTGTCCCATTAAGATAAGGTTAATTCAAAGAATTCACGATTATGAATAAGCGAAGAACTGAAGTTCTTCTTGTGAAATCATCACGATATATGACCATTCGACTGTGAAAGTAGGAAATTCCGAGAGCTACACAAATTAATGAGATACGGTATCGATGAAAAGTCAAGAAATCAACAATCATATCCACATCGTGTGCTCAATCAGAAATGGCTTACATGTTTTTTGCATTGATTCTACTGTATTTCCTTAAATTCTTTTTTATTAGATAATTTTTATCGTGAAAATTCAATCATAGTAACACCACCTCCCTTGCATGCCTATCCCATCATAAATTCACGCCGATGTGGTGTTGTCATTCCATCATTTTGAAATATGTGATATTCAACGTTGCACTGATACTGATGAACTGATTGTGGTGTCACGCTATGACGAACAGAATTACGGATGAAGCTTGGAGTTGAACACTGGGAAATGAAATCAAATTTTGACAGAGTTCGAATGGGACTCACATTGACTCAACAAGATAGGAATGATGTGATGATATCGATGAAGCATGTTAAAGTCTCAATACTGAACCATTGGACAAACGGAACTATTCGGTTTCCATCTCTTGAAGTTTAGAACATATTCGTGTCTCTTGTGAAGAATGGAACACTTCAGAAAGTTTCGAAAAGTTTTCATCGAATGAATGAAAAGTTTTTTTCAGCGATGGATAGCCATTCAAACTAACAAAACTTGCATCCTACGAATAAATGAGAGAATAATATGGGTTCGCTCGTATAACTGATCACAAAGAAGCAATTACATTTCTAGATCATAAAATGTATCTTTGGTGCTGCTTCATCCATACATTGCCTATGGCTTATGGATGTGCCGTCGGAACGCATCAAAACGATTATTTCAGCAGCTCAAAAAGAGAAGCTGTTCCCATTCACGTTAATAGCATCAATAATAATGATGGTTATGGGAATGACGAGCGGAGATTTTGTCCATCGCAATCGAGCACATGTGGGCTAATTGCATAAGCATAACGCGACTTCGACGATGTAAAGTCAATAGTTTTGCGAATATTTTATCGGTAACAAATTCTTCTGGTTGCTTGCCATCAATCTGTCAAATTATGAACGTCTTCAGTCTGTTACTGACATCGCTCGGTACTGTTTGATTCATTGTCATCATATTCATCATTTGAAAAGTCTATCGGTATATAAATCACGCTAGACTCACAACGTGACTTTTCTGTGCTAAAATGGACGTGAAATCAGCGAAGAGCAACTCGCAATCAGCTCAGACGGAGGCAAGAATGAAAAATATTAGCACATTTGGTCGGGCTTTTTTGTGAATGGCATATAAATTTTTAGATTAATTCATAAAACGAGGATAATGGTGTGATGATATTCGATTGAATCGAACCTGGATCGTACTGTTTAATTACTTAAGTGTGCTCTTCGATAGCAGATGGTGCCTATCTTATTTGAAAAAACAATAATTGTTCAAATAGGAATCTCGGCATGCTTCAAAACCACGGGTCTACAAAGCCACTACATTAACATATGGATCGTTTCACGCAAAATGACCTATAAAGTCTAATGGGAGAAGTTTCTCAGGTTTACGTCGAACGTTAGTCGCAAAGAACCAGAAATATGTGCCATTTTCGGACAGTGTTAGAGCTGAGACAGAGTCTCAAAGCAGGAACATCAAACAAAATTATGAGTCAGATGAGGAATAGGAGTGAGATTGATCATGAGTGAGGAATAGAGGAACGAAGATGAATATAAGACGAATGAAGGAGCAAACGAGTATGAGTTAATGCTGATTAACATGAGAGCACTTATCTAGCTTGTCTATCTGTAATCAATTAAGAATGCAGTTATTATGTGCGTATGCATATGGATGGATGGGAAAATAGATGTTTATGTTGTTGAGAATGTATTATGAAATTGCGATGGGTTGTTCCGTGGAACTACGACTTTCTCATGTATTTATGTGAGCGACTCACAAACAAAAAGTGAACAGGACAAGAAATTCGCATTAGAAAATTTGTTGCCTGCATGCATTCATATATGATGAATAACAAAAGATAATCAAGCAGTTCTTGGAAAATCAGAATGCAATTGTACTGAAATGGGTATTCATGAAGAAGGAAACTCTTAGAAAGTCTCGAAAAAAGTCCTCGTTCAACATCTGGATAAGTACTTTTCATCAACATGCAAGTCTGTTCAACCATCCATAATCATAGGAGATCAATACCATGAATCGTTTCTTTGGAAACGACGAATTTCCAAAAATTCACCTAATTAAGTTGGAACGTTATGGAACAATAAAAATTTTGTATTCATATGAGAAATTAAATGAGTCTTTTTTGAAGTCTTAAAGGCATTCGAAAATTATGCATAATTTTGATCGGAACATTGCAATGTTCAGAGGGCGACGGTAATATTCGTTCATACTTCGAAAGAGAAATCATCCACAGTACTTGTTAGCTGATCAAATCTTGTCGATCATTAGCCAAGCAATGGGTGAACAGCTGCATTATTTATGTTTTTGAATGGTCATCAAAGACTGTAAAATTTCTTCCCCCACTCTCCCCGCTCCCACTTTTTCACATCAACTACTTTCAGCAGTTATGAGAAAGTGCAAAGAAATCATTCAAAAAGGAAGAAAAGCACATAGCTGCGTATTTTCCACCTGAATGATATCATTAGTGGCTTGTATGATTGAATTGATGGCTCAAGATGGCTCTGAGGAATATTGAATTTGTCTGAAGTTATTTGCATTTGGAGCTGCTCGCGTCAATGGAATTGAATGGTCACATTTAATGATTTTACGAGGGGATTTGCATTTATTGATGATTTTTGGTAGATCCTAGAATGTGAATTTCGAAGGCTTTAATCCTGTCCTGGTATAAGGCAAAAAGTGGGCATATCAAGGCTCTACATGATGAACAACTTCAATGCTCTTAAATAAAAGGACAGTCAACTTTCAGAATTACTCTGTATAATTTGAGAACATTGTCGAGATTCAATTGAGACAATAGAAATGTCTAAAACAAGACGATCTCGAAAAAGAATCAGTCGAAATGACAGCTCAAGATGAGTGAATCAGAAACGGCTTTTGCAGTGTCTAAAAATAGGCGAATAGTAGATGATATGAACGAATTCAAGATGCTTCATTCGATGAATGATCATAACGCATGATTGCTACACAACAATTGAAGTGTGATCATCGTTCAGTTGAAAGCGATTAAAATATTATCAAAGATGATGGCGTTTCATCATCAATTTACTATAAGCTGTCTGGCATATGTCACATTCAATTCAAGCAACTCAACAATATTGATGTTCCAGCAATCATGAAATCAATGCAAGCCTCTTACACAGCCAACACCACATCCATGGCGTAGAAACCACAACATTCGTCTGAACCGCTTAAAAGTGGCACTCGTCGATATTGATGGGTGTCAAATAAGTTGATTGATGTTCAGGACAACACTTGACACATAATTGCTCCGCATAGTTTCCGGATTTCCTTACGATTAGCATATTTCAAGGAATATCGGCGACTAATCTCAAAAATCATCCACTATATATTTCATCTACAGACAAAAATAATCATTACTTGCATATCGCAATTTTTCGGTGAGTTCAGATAATTTGCTAGCGATAATATAGTGATGTGAGCACCGTATACGAGCTGACTTGAGTTACTTATGGTCGAGAGAAGACGTTGTTCCAGCTGACTGCTCACACCTAGGCAAATTGTCGTTGTTTCAATGAAGTATCGATGCAACGAAACTTTTGAGATGTAGCAACGGACGGCGTAGTTATTGTGCTGGGAGCACTAGGCGAGATTCTCAAGACGAACAGACACACATAACTGAACGATGACTGACGGCTGGCGATTCCTTAATTGGAGTTGCGCGTTTTTTCGTTGAATAAGACGATCGCAATAAATGACTACTGATTCTTCGTTTCTATTCTCGAAGAGCAGTCCAATAATTGCAAGTATGTGCTTAAGCCTAAACGTCGACTAGCTATCGCACAACGAAAAACGAACAATTTGCATTGTACGACGCCGTTAGGGCACATCTGCATAATTTGAAGCAACAACTAAGCGAAGAACATTCAGTGAAGGATAGACTGATAATCGTTGCTGCCATTATGAACCATCCTCGAGCGCAACATTAAGCTCAGAATTTGATTTTTGCTCAGTGTTACTAACCGTATTCAACGCCTTCATCAACAAGTTCCATAGTAATGTGTTTGTGCTGGGCTGAGTGAATATCTTTCATGTGCTTATGCGACAATACGATGGATTGAATCGTTGCAGATGACAAAGTATGCTGATTTTTAATCAATCATGTAATCATATTCAACAATATGTGAGTCTACAGTATGAATGAAAATAGAAAAATGTTGTTTCTTTAAATACATAACAAGGATCCTTCGTAAGATATGTTGTTTTTTTTTTATAATCTGCCTTCAACCTTTTGATCTTGCGCGTTTTGACGGGAGCGCACAAAGTAGCGCTAATTCCAGGAAATTCTGCCGAAATTTCAATCCTCATGTTTACCAGCGATTTATCTAAGGATAAATAAGTGCAATGCAAATATAAATTGGAATGTAACAGTTGAATCTTTTAAACTCCAAAATAATCGCCGCATTCAACGAAATGAGATAAAGTTAGCAAAGTTATTCTGTTCCGCTCATTTATTTTATAGCAATAAAAGAAACACGCACGTATACATACTTGGAAGCATTTTGTATCCAAATATGCACTCACGTATTTCCATTCGATAACAAATTTGTTTATTTTGAGCATGAGCTTCTTGGACGCCCCCATGCACGAACATTCAAAAGAGTCGTACTAAGCTGATGGCTTTCCTCCGATAGACGTACGAGCGAATTGGATTAAAGCAAACTTAACCGCGTCGTCTGATAGCTTGTTACAACCGGTCAGTAGATGTTTCAGCAATAATACCGAAGAATCTTTTAACAAGGGCATCAACTCTCATTAGAACACGACGCATGCAAATAGATTGGTACGATGGGTAAAGCGATCGATGTTCATTGCAGTTCGATGTTCATCGTTTCAAAGGCAGTTGGAAACGTATTTGTTAGCGCTTCGTTCACATTGAAGTTGTGATTCGTGTTTGTTAATGTTCTACGATTAAGAGAAACTATGCTATCGTTCGTTTGAAAATGGACTGAACCATCGAATCTAATTAATGAGTGTTAATTCAACTGGATGCCTGAATGCATACTTGACTGGGCATTTTAACCGCTAAGATTGGGCATTTCGTTAATTTCACTGACTGTTTCTGAAAGTAGATTTTCGAAGAACTTCGGCAGAAACAAACAGGTGCAGTAAGCCTCAATCCGTAATGTTCCTTGTGGAAACCACGTTTCTTCTTTTTTTTCCTTCAGAAGTTCACTTAGCTCGAAATCAGTTTAGTTTCGCCAATGTTCAAATGCACACTATGTCAAAAGTCTAATTCATTCTGAAGCCATACGTCTAATTCAGTGACACATGTGAATACTTCACTGAAATCTCAAAACGATATCATGGAAGCATTGGTATTGAATATTATGAAAAAACTATTAGATGTTGATACACAACTATTGGAGAGAGCAAACAGTCAGAATCACTCAAATTCGAAGAGCAGATCACAATGCATTTGAAAACTGCTCAATGAGCACTATAGAGTGGAACAAACAAAAACACATTTGAACAGGTTTCAAGCCACGAAAGAAACAATTACTAATGTCAGATGTTATCTTCGATTGTATGGCCACTAAGCCATATCAGCTTCGAAACGCAAACATACAAGCGTACAGACTCAGTCCTAGCAACCAGCGCTCATATCAATATATCGAATTGTTGAGAATGGAGTTACATTAATAAATGAACATTTGAAATTAAATATTCAAATGTTTAAACCGTGAATTCATTCAAAAATGTACCTGTCATATTCTTCATTGTAATCATTCAAGAATAATCAACAAATGTCCTACGAAAAGACAGCAAAGCGCACATGAAAGCAGTGAATTCACTGAGAAAGAAATTTCAAATCGACCAGCTAAGCCAACTGGACCATATAGACTGAGTGGCATCCAAAGTAGCAATTCCGAATGCAACTGTGTAATTTGAAAAAACAAAATGATTGTTGACGTTTTGCTGTAATCTCAAATAAAACAACATTATGTAGTGAAAATCAGCAAAAATACACCTGAATATAACCAAAAGAAGCTCGCAATAAATGTTTTCGTTTATAGAGAACTGTGACAAGAACTCCTCACAGTACCGAGCAAGCAGGTTGTAAATTGATGAAATGGAAGCAGAAAAGTGAGTAGTAGGCAGAAGATAATTCTTTGAACTCACTGTTGGAAGGTTTCACTAATTGCGCAAAACAGAAGTCGCAAAAGCTAATGCCATCGATAAGTGAATCTTAATAAGAAGAGGATAAAGGACGAACAGGATGCGATGCGCTCCGAAAACAAGTACAAATGAGAAATTAGGTTTTCTGAAACAATGATTGAAAGCATGCGTCTTGGTTGCAAAGTGGAAATCAAATTAAACTGGTGCTCGATGCTAAAAATGATTATTGCGCTACGGACAATGCGTATGCTGCTTTGACGAGTGTAGTGTTCAGTATGGATGATCATTCCAAAGACAATCGCGACATCAACTATGCATTAATGATTTTCGGCTAAACTCGCTGCTTTCGGCTAAATTAGCTGCCTTTAAGAAATTAGAGAAATTGAAGTTGAAGTTGACTGACTATGATCATCATCAGTAATTTGCGGTAAAGCATGTCAAGATCGTGCGAGACATTCGTTTCGGAATAACAAACAAATTATCGAATCGATGATTCGTTGAAGAGATGCACTGATTCGATGATTGATGATATGCACTGAGCACTGAGTCGTTGAATGTTCCCTGGAGAAGTGTACGAAAACAAGACAACGTTCGTCCGCTTTGGAATGTCACCAAACAAGTGCACATAACCGAATCAGGTAGTAAGTTACTCGTGACGTCGTTTGACAAACAAAATTAAGCGCCGACTATTAGGAATTCAATTGGAACAGTATTTAAAAAGAGTCAACGGCAGCCATTCCTTATTCATGACGCTTGAGCTGAAATGCTTATGAATTGAACATTATTGGATGATGCAGTTGAAGTGAAGCAGTAATTGTGTTTGCTCAAGAAAGAAATTTTTGTTGCATTCAATCAAGTAAAGCGGAGATATGTGGAAAGCAGGCAGGTGTGATTAGCTTTCAGTTCGATCATATAAAGATCAACGTAACCCCTCATTTTAATCTCAAGGCGTCTAATTGTAAGAATAATCAAAAGCAACAAGCACATTTCGTTGGACGTATTGTGAAAGTCAGTTGAACGTCATCACAGCATTCAGCTTAGATTCTACTGAAAAAATTGTGCTGCCTTGATTTTTGTATTGGTATGAAGAAAAAACGGTAAGTTGCAAAAGAAGGAACACAGTCATAGATGTCGGTTGCGTTACTGCTCTCTTTGAAGCTTTATTATTGCTGAATAAAATCAATAAATGAATACCAGTGCAATCGTAGCAGTAAGATTAAACTTGGAATATCATAAAGAATATAATAAAGAGAAGAATTCAGAGAGTAATTCCCTTGGGAACATTCGGTAAGCGAATGATAGCGATTCACAAAAAAACGACGAGGCACATTTGCACTTAAATTAGCCTTTGTACTATTTTGCGTAGTATCACTATCAGATAGAACAAAAAAACAGTAAGAGAAAACGTCGAAAAGCTAAAAACTAGAGCTGAACATACTGCTCACAAAATCAGCTGTATAGACTGGCATCTGCAATTTGCTGAAATAATTTGAAAATAATAAGGTAGCGTGATGGAGACCCAAATGCATTCCGTCGAATGAAGATGAATTGATTGGTTCAGATGAATCGAAGACTGACTGAATGCTTTACGATATCAGACATATTTCGAACCGAATGAATTTCCCAGTTAGCACAACCCGTGAGCAATTCCCAGTATGATTGCAATTATCAATTTGCAAGGCATGCACATCCAATGCAATTTCTCCAACAACAGATGAATGCCGAGAATCTATTTCAAGCATGCTTCAGTCAACGAATCAAAACTAGGTTAATCTAAATGTGATATTAACTTGATTGCTGAATCGAAGTAGTTGAAAAATCGCAAAGCGGTTTGGATTATTATCGTTTAAGTTCGTTCTACTGGTGGATCATTTGTGAAAAGGAACGTCTCCTTGAAGGAATGAAGAACTGAATATCCGAATTTGAATTATGATAAAACGGCGCAACCGAGCGCAACGGATTTAAAATAAGAGACGAAAGGAGCAAATAAGGACTGTTCTGATTTAACCTACAAATGAGTCAGACAAGCCAGCTGAGGACCAACCTAAAATCGTCGCGCACATCAACTGGCTCGGCTACTGGAATCGAGTCAGTCACCCAGTCAACTCATTAAAATCACCATCAGTGAGTCTCTCGTTTCGTTTACGGAATGAAATTGAATTGAATTGAATTCAATTCAATACTTGAAAAAAATCAAATTTCATTGCCTTTATCGATTCAACTAATTGCAAGCCGAAATGCATTGCAAAAACTATCGCATTCAATCAAAATGTCGATTTTGAATACGAGATCTGACGATACGCCGAATGTTTGAATGATATGCGAAAAGTGGCAATAAAAACACAAATACTCGTGCGGATGAAAAGATGAATGATCGAATAATGAAACTTGAAATGTGATCATGAATGCTTTATGAGCGATGGCAGGGAAGTGGATATGAATTGTGGATATGAATTCGTTTTTGCTTACTAGTGGAGTCGTTGTTAATATGCGTTGGGCGCAACATTTAGCAGTGAAACGTTGAACCGAAACCAATTAATTATGCGTAAGATGTGTCTTGAATTATTGCCTGTAGCTCTTCATCGAGCCGTTCAAGCGCAAACACATACGCATCCGCATACATTAGCTTGTTTACTTATGCGAGCAGACAACAAATTAAAATTTCCTCTCGAGGGCCTTTGCGCATCCACCCTCGCGCTTCTTCATTATGAATTCATTTGAACGGACTCTGTTGCACCTCAACCACCATTGAATCAGCCTTTGACGAGATCGTTAATTCCGTTTGGTCCGTTCGTGCACATCCAATGCAATATGTCACAAACTGACACATAGCACTACATGCATGCTTCTAAGGTCCACTGTTCGATCGTTCGTTGGCTGCACTGCTTCATTTCGTGTCGTTCTTGCATCGTAATAATGCATATGGACGAATGCATAGGTAAAAGTAAGTAGTTAAGTAAGTCAACCTGATGGACCTGATAGACCTGATGCAGTTGTCAGTCTAGTCGGTAATTGCTCACTAGTGGACGGAAGCGATTTGCGAATGGGCGAACCAAGGAGACGAGTTGATAGTTTGGCGGATATGGCTAATATTTGGCTACTTTCGGTTTCATAGACTGAGGAGACACACTGGTTAGCGCTATTAATCCTACTCGAAAGTTTGTGACATTTGCAGATCACACTTCCCAATGGGATGTCCCCTATGAACCATCAATCATTTATTGCAATTGCAAATCAAATCACTGATAGATATGTACGTAAACTTAACAATTGAATAGTCATTATTGTTACTGGCCTTCTGAACCGTTACATACTGCTAGATAGCAAAGGTAAACTGAACGTTTCGGCTACACTCTCATCCCAACTGGGCGATTTACGGCAAAACATTAAGCAGCACTGTGTTAAAGATAACTCTATCGCTTATAGGAAACAACGTTTTCCAAGAATTGTGCTTGCTTTTTGAGTATTCAGAAGAAAATGCACACGTTCTTTCGTTTTTCGTTCATGCTCAGCTGTAAGCATTGCAAAATGACGAACGGCATTAAATAGCAAAATACTGAGCTGCATTCCTTCTTTTTCGCAAAAACCTAACAGTTAACGCACATGACGTGATCGGTGGTGCACATAATGAAAGCATTCTAGGAACAGAACGCATCGAATCATTGTTGATAAACCATTAACGTTCATTATTCAAGAGGTGCATTGGGGAAAAAACGAAAAAATACTAACGAACTGATGAAAATTGATCTATTTTTCGCGAATTTGACAGATAACCCATGAGAACGGTATGTGAAGCTGAATAAGTTCGGTCTGAAGCAGCAGACAACACTTGAGAAATGGACTTGCACATCACAGTTGCTACATTCAGCAGTTACCGTCGTGTAAGGTCTGCTCAGCGGATGCTCTCGTAGGACGATGAGCGACGCAGAAATGATGCCTCGGAAATAATGCACACGTATGAGATCATTTTCAAACTGCTATTTTATTGCTTCCTACGAAATGCTGGCATAAATTCATTGCGATAAAATGACTGGGCTTAAAGCGAGAAGGCTGTCAAGTGTTCTGGCCTATTTCCTACCGTAGCCAAATTGATCGTAATTTTTCGATGTAATTATTTCAAATTTATAACCACTTAACTGAGTAGCATTATAAAATTTGAGCTGATAGTCGAAATGTTCGTTGAACTACACATAAAACATCACAACATTTTTAAATATCAGCTTCGAAATGTCAGTAATTGTTCCACAATTCATAACTGTCACCATGATATCACCAAATGATATCATGATATCAAATGTCGAATCATGAAATCACCAAATCCCTAGTGCATATGCAATATGAAATTCAATTTTATCAGTGTTAAGTGAACATTCGATGGAATCAAAACTATTCATTGTGACGAAGAAGCTGATTTAGTTGATCAAATTCAAGTTAGTCTATTTTTAACGGAATGACGAATTTGACACTTCCGAAAGCATCAACTAATTACATCGAAGATGATTAACATACGACGACATATCGGTCAAGCTCAGCTAGAAGAAGGCATACTCGGAGAATTAATTAATCTGAGTTAATCGAAACGACATCCCGAGTAAGACTGCTGTTGAACCATCATCTAATCATTACTGCTGGCACTTCCTCACTCCAAAACGTGTTCGATGGAGAATCGATGCCATCAGGCGAAGAGCGGTGCACTTTGTCACGCTTTTTGCGATTTTCGCAAACCAGAGCACTATTGAGAAAAACAACCATATGTGCAGTTCAGAGAGAACTGGTAGAATTTAAGTTTGGATTTTACTTCAAGTATCCTTCGAACGAGGGCATGTCATATCCATCTTCACTTACTGCCTTAATTTAATGCTTCACCTAATGGCTTCGATGATGTTCAAGTGAAAATGCTACTGAAATTTTGATCGAAATATTTTCTGCATGATCTCGCTCATTGAGCACATGATGTAGTGCTCGCAGTGGGTCGATCGAATCGAATAAGCTGGCAAATCATTCAGGATGTAACTGGAAGATTCAAGTGGAGTTCAACAACTGGAATTGGCACGAATATCGGCGCAAGAAATTTTTTTCATCATGAATGCAGAATACTTTCAACAGACACGAATGCTGCTTTTAAGATAATCAAGCTCGTACAACACTCAATTAGCGAACGATCGAATCACAGGAATGCAACAGAGCAGTGTCTATCACACAACGCAAACAAATAGCAACACTTTTAGTTCAGCACCCAGATGAAAATTTTGAGCACTTCACTGAAATCCAGGTGATCAACTTAATCGATTCAATCGAGCTGAGCGAACACAAGATAATAATACCAAACTTAAAGCATAGAACATTGCTGCACTTATCGAACCAGCTGATTCAAATAACAGAATCAACTGAAGGTGTTTCTGCTTTAAAATCGTCAGATGAATGATGCTTTATTAGACTGAAATTTAAGTCACTCACCGCAGGGATCCATTTTCAACTTCGAACCACCTTGTTGAACCCAATAGAAACGTTTCTTTAGAAGTCGTTCAACATTAGAACGGTTGTGCAACGTAGATAACTGAAAATAAATCGCCATGAAATTAGTCGTGTTCAATCGAAGCAACGTAGAAGCTAATCAAGTGAATCTCTTTAAGTGAGAGCGACTTTCGTACTGCTGAAACTTCCTTGATTAGACACGACTCAAACAAGTAGCAATGAAGCTTATCAACGAGTTGGCGTTCAGTAATGACAATGCCACTCTCCCAATGGTTTCCTTCCAAGAACACTCCCTCCCTCAATCGTTAGCTTGCATAATTTGATAACCTCACTCTGTCAACCGAAATTTCATTTCGGCTTTGCATATCCGCTGAATCAACGCTTCAGCATCGTTGATTTCCATCTAACGGCGAACAATGAGGGGCAAACAAATGCTTTCAGTAAAAATTGCCGGAAACCGAATGATTGGCTGCGAGAAGCATAGCTCAATCTGAACAGCTCTTGACTGAATGATGTCAACGTGATTGCGAGAAGTCATAAAACATCAGTGGCAATCTTCATCAACAGATTCAATTCCCATTGATGAAGATTGCCCTTAGAATCGAAACACGATGTGTGTTGGTTCATGATATGATTGCGGCCACTCACGCAAAAAACACTGAATGCATCGCGTGAATTTGCAATTACAAATTGCTCATCTTCAAATTGCGCTGTCATTTTAATGAACGCATATTCTATCAGAAAATTTTTTTCTAGATCGATTGTTTCATCCATTTCAATACGACGCCCATTAGCAACCGGTACGGAGAGCAATTTTCACTCTACAACATTCATCCTATACTGGTGTTTTTTAAAGAAGGCCCGTAGAATATGGAGCTGCAAAAAAAGCTTCACAAGGAAAATGATTAAATGAATGTTGATTGCCCGTTGAGAAATAAGCGAAAACGTCAAGGCATTAAGTGGAAAATGTTCAGGCGTTGGAAATGAATCGGACAGTGCGTTCAACTGCCTCAATGAGAACATCATAAAAATGGGTACATCGGCTCGCATCGCATGCGTCACACATCTTCAGTTAGTTGCCATGAAAAATGATCATGAAGTTAGAAATATGACGAAAGCTGCTTCGCTGAATCTATGAGCTGTGGAAACTGTTTTGAGGAAATCGCATGATGGATATTATATGGTAATGCGCATGCGATGAGTATTAAGGGAATGAAATGGCTGAATATGAATTATGAGAACATCGATGGATTAGAGAATGTCACTCGGCTTTCATTCAAATGCGAAACGATGAAGAAATGCATCGTAGTTGTCAAATAATCAAATGAGACCATGCAATCGTTTGCACGATTCTTCATTAACACATAGTCGTATTTATTTTGTAAACAAGAAAGTTAGTTGGTATGAAACATTTCAAACTAATGACAATCTTCTTGCGCATGAGTCCATGAGTCTTTTTTGATGATGATTTAATAAGACTAGATGGATACCATGTTGATTTAATTATACTAAATACTGAATGGAATTAATCAGACGAAATGAAACATGGATAGATACCTCCGTAGTTACTTTCTTAATGAAGATGTCAGTAAGACTTGCAGCTAGGTAAAACTCAAATTTGGACTCCTTTGGACTTCCTAACCGAATCATTCCTGTCCTACGAGCTATCCAATAGTGTTTTTGCTTTTTACAACTTTTTGATGATGTCATTTTAACGGTTCAACGAACAAACCCAACCAAAACAATGGCTCATTCTGCTGTTCCATGTATCAGCTCAACCGAAATTTGCGTCTTGATTTAATACTCATCAATTTCAGTCGGCAATTCGCAGGTTTGCAGATAACTTTCATATCATTAGATTGAAAATTTCATAGCATCTGAAAAGTTCTCTCATTTAGTTGCCTTGTCATTTATCATTTCAAGCATGACGGTTTCATTTTCTCGTTCCAGTGTCAAATAGTTCACTATACCCAGAACTGGTGCAATACTATTCAGTCACTTAGCAGCCTTGTGACGTGCTCAACAATCTATCAGTAGTGTTCTGAGAACGTGGCCTAGGATCGTTGTGAAAGCGATTTTTTGCAGTTTGCACTTATTTTTTACAATTTGCACTTAATTTTTTACGACCTCCACAAATTCTCGGGCTATTTGCACTCAGAATTGCCAACGATGAAAATTTGCACAAAATTCATCTTACAATTAGTATGCTCCAATTTTAATGAACAATCCAATTCAATTATGTTGTACTCTGGTTGTAAGGAAAAGGCAGACTGATAATGAGAATATTGATCCGTTGTGAATGAATGCGAACATTTCTTGCCCTAGTTATCAGTTGTGTATCAGAATTTTACCGTAAATCACGCCATTTCCCAATTCCACGCTGTCTTCTATAAGTACAAGTGTCCCAATGATGTACACTCCTCTTCTTCATAGCAGTGCAATAACAAATTTCTGACGGCGTTGTTTAGTCATCAGTAGAAGTTACTGTTTCGCAATCAGTGTTCTAACATTTTACGTATTCTTCCAAAGATCACTTGCTCTTACAATTAATTAGTATGAATGAATTTGCTCGATAGAAAGGTGCAACAGCGTAAGTTGAGCTCACAGAAATATGCGAGTTGTTTGGTGAACATGCCGTCTCATTCGGTATTTTAACTTTACAATTGTTTGAAGTAGTTCGAAGTTTGTCCTTGTTCAACCGTACGCTTTATAAACATATGAGGAGACTATTCGAATGTTGTGTTTCGCTGATATTTTCTTTGCTTCGGTGATCGTTTCTCAATAAAATGTTGCCGTGAACGTTCTGTTGCTCTCATTTAAGAGATGACACTGATTTTCTTCGTCCCATAGTCGGTGGTGACAGCTTATTTAGCCATGAAACTGCTTCTCAAGAAATCGTTTTCAAAAAAAAGAAATTATCGTACTCGTAAATAATTTCATATAAATGGAAGTGAAGCTAAATGCTTATCACTTCTTACTTTGATTGATGTTTCGTTTCTGAGATGGGTAACTTAGAATTCTCGCGTTTCGTCTATCCATCGAAATATTTAGGTTTTTCATTGAAACATTTCTCAAACACTATCCATTCCGTTGAGTTATTCAAGTGGTTGAACAAATTCGAATCGAATACGATATGAATTCCTTGATATTGTTTGGAGCACAATTTTAGACTTTCTTCATCTTGATCAATCCTAAATGACATCGATTCAAGTCGATGCCTCACCATTGATCATTCTCGTTGCATTCGCAATTGTTGTTCGGTTATTAGAATTAAACTCGCAGTCAAAACATCACTCCAAAAGACATTCAACGCTTACGCATCACTCTCCTATCGAGTACACAAATAAAAACTCTCTCCATAAGTGCAACAAAACAAACGTCATCATATTTTGTCCTATAAACATAGCAAACTGATTATTTATAACGTGCCAGCCAACCACTAATGTGAAGTATTGAGACATGCTCATGTCATTTCAATACGCCAGAATTTCAACAATGATTTTTGCATTTTGTAATGTCATTTACTTCTCCACATAACCTTCAGCCATGATAATAATTGTAATTTTGAATTCCTTTCGCTGAAACTTCCCAAACTTTCGTTTCTGGCTGATCAGTTCACAAGAATGGTGACCAATACTTGCACATGCCTGGATTTTTACTACTGAAGTTTTTTCTGGCCTCATCAGTTTGCTAATGACAGAGATTTTGTGTTTCACACTACAAAAGTTGCAATTGATCGCGATCTTGCTCATTCATAAAGCGACTCATTTCTAAGGAAAGCAAACGAACGCAATCGCAACATTTCTGCAGGAATCAGAATCACTTCCCGTAAAACATTAAGTGTCGACAAAATGGTTAAAATCGATATTATTCGCAATCCAACACCTGCGATTTGGAATAAAATTGTTGACTTGGTAAGTTTTGATAATTACTTTTGTTACACGCAACAATTTTTGCATCTATTCATTTTGTATTTGTATCTATTTGTATGGTGTTCAGTTCGTGCTTCGAAGTCGTTCCGAATTATTTAAATGTTATGCGAGTTATTTGTAGCATTCCACAGACACATTAATCTCACCCTTCTGACTTTAATCAACGATGGAGAGTGGCTATTAAAAACTTACGAACTTATTTCCGATGTTATAAATGCATCAAATTTCAGACATATAAGTATGAAAAATGGTTATTGGCATATGAAGATTATCCGTTATGGTTGAGAGCGTTCGGTGATAAAAGGCTTGCGCTCTATACTGCGCTCACCAATGGTGAGTAGTTACGCGTTCCAGTTTTGAGCATGCATGCTGCCAGCTGTAATGCTGTCATCATTATATTTGCAGCATTGTTATTAATATTGTCATCGAATCGAGAGTGGACATGCAACCGCTATTGCTATTGATAGCGATGTCAGTTTTGTGACTGTGAAATTTATGCGCATTGTAATTATGATTAGTTCAATTATAATAATGATCAAAAATCTATCATCATTAGAAAGAATATAATGGGATTTTCACATTGAGCTGAACCCAACAGTTCATGGTCGAGTGATTATAAGCTTCGTTTGTTATTTCTGGTGAAATATAATGGCAACAGCCATTTATTTGTCGTCTGTTGTCATATGCTGATCGCTCAGCAGGTTTATAGATTTGTCGCTTGACAGTTTTGACATAGGAACGTCAGCTTGGCTAGGCTCATTACAGTATGATCTGGTCAAGACAACATTCCTCAAGGTTTAAGTAATGACAATTTTCTGAAACTGATCTTGAATTACTCTCAACTAACATGATACCACAAAACAATTTGCAAATGGGCATTGCATGGTAACTACCTGAGTGATAAGAATAATGATATCGATACGGAGTTGCAGATAAGAAAGATGTGGTTGGTTCGATTGTGCTTGCGAAATATCCAGCCAAGCATGATGTGACCAGAGTTGGGACGTTAGGAATGTATTTTGTGCATCCGGATTATCGTGGTGTTGGAGTTGGTACGATGTTATTCAATGAATCGATTGCAGAATGGAAAAAGGAAGGCGGAAATATAACGCTGAACGCAGGTATTCATCAGAGAGAATCGTTTATTTCAAAACCATACCAGCAACTGTCAACTTTTTGACGAAATTTTGCGCGTAAATTTCGACGGAAAGTGCGAAAAGCCATACAGGATTGTGCGATTATTCAGTTGTACTTGAGCCTTTACATAGTCAAATAGCATACTGTAGTAATGTTATAATTTCTTTCACATTATTGTGCTACACATTAACCTTAAAGCAATCATCCTCTGTTGCGCTGCTTTTAAAAGCATCGATTTTTCGGTTTTGTACGATTGTCACGTTATAATAGAAACACTTAATTTGTGTGTATGAATTCGAAAATAATTGCTCATTACTGATACGTGATATAGCAAGTTGCAAGGCATCATAAAACCTTCCATCAACATTTATGAATTCTCTTCAACGATGAGGTGCCGAAATGTTTTGCAGTCCAAGAGATGTCACCAAAGTTAGCCACAGTTTATGGCTTCAATAAGCTCAACGATTGGCATCCAACACCAGTGACAGTTGAAATGAAACATGCAAACGTATCAGCACTCCACTCGAATCCGAATCTCAGAATGGTTTCGATACACAATGTGAAATTGGAAGACTTGTTGACCTATGATATGTCTCTTACCGGATCGTATAGACTGAAGTATCTTTGCGAGATGCTTCGAAGTGAAAATGCTCTCCATAAGGTATTATGCGCTTTCTTTCCAAATCATTCATTCTTCTGTTACGTTTGCTTCTGCTCCAATCGACACCACTGTTTTGCCGTGTTTCTTCTATCAATTGGCTGATATATTCAGTAGTGCTTTCCCACCAAGACTCCTTTATGTGTGACGTAATTCTGGTGTGGAAAATATCAGTGTTTTATCGCTCAATTCTGAATTGATTAGTGATAATCAACTCAGTATACATATAATACCTGACCAAATGCACTCATTCGTGAAATGCATAATCGCCTGTTGTGTGGATTTCAGATCGCCATTGAGGACGGTAAAATCGTTGGTATTATTAATGTGCGTAAGGTGGTTAGTAACTTCCTCTCGATAGGACCTTTCTATGCAAACAACAAGGTTTGATTCTCACTAACCGCAATCTCGTCCATCATTTCAACTGTAGAATTATATTTTCTAAACCATTTATTTCCACAGCTATCTTTCATAAACCTTTCTGTCCTAGCATGAATTCGGATCTGAACCATGACTGTGCTGTTCCATGTTCAAAGTTATCTGTTTTCAGTTTACGGCTTCATCCTTGCTGAAATCAGTTCTTCAATCGATCAACAATATTGATCAGTACCAAGGATTAGCGCTGAGTGTTCCAACGAAGAACAAGAATGCATTTTCGTTGATTGCATCACTATCGGATGGCAACCATGTCGTGCATCGTTCCCTGTTCAGTCAATTCACTGATAAAACTATCGGTACAAATCATCAGTGTGTGTACGCTACCACCGATTACGCAATGAGTTTTATATGAATAAATGTTATTGATAGAATAATCGAATGATAACTCACACTGTAAATATCAATTCTAACAATTCACTGCTTGTAAAGATGTACTGTAAATAAACTTTATGATTTCAACCAAACGAGTTGCTATTGCATCGACACACAAAGGTTAAAGATTGCATAAGTTCATATCAAATCTGATGTAATGACTCGTTCGCTATGGTTCTCGATGGGGTTTTTTGCGTTCCAACGTATGCGATTATGGTTGTGTGGTTCGGCGGTTTTATCACATGAATAACAATAAATTTTCATTGCAAAGTCAAAAAAGAGCAGGAAATGAATACTGCAGAGGTTAGATGAAACTGTGAAGCAGGATAAATTGATTAATGCAATGGCTATACCCATTCAAGGAAGAAGAGCAATTGAATAAGGACGGTTGCTATTCAATTTTTTGCGCATGACATCAACAGTTCCATCCGACTGTACACATTACAACTAGCAAGTGCTATCCGACTATGAAATATTTCGGGTAGGACAGCATACTCAGGAGCATTCTTAAACAAAGTTCCTTTAGGAAAAGGATGATTCCTTTGGTAAATGCCTTCTATTCCAGTATTGAAGAATATTAATTGCTCAATGATCAAATGTAGCAGGCGATCATTATGAAGATTCTTTATTAACGTATCATCTTACATATTTTGTGAACAATGACCATCAGTTTTAATCGATCGTCGTATACTAACAATACTCTTTTTGTAAATGAATTATCATTTTCTCCCGATAATTTTATAGGATTACATCTGAAAGATGGATGGTTACCTTGGCAGTTGCTTCAGTCTTAAGAGGATCTCAATGAGACTCGCAGATATGAAAAGCTAAAAATTCGAATTAATCATCGTGGTGGCATAAAATCGGTCCAAGGATCAGTTCAAATGACACCCAAAATCAATGGATCGTGACCGTCACATGTTTAAATTCATGGCTATTTCACAGTGATGGAAACTATTGAATTTTTGAGCAAAATGTGATTAATATTCAGAACTATTTTACTTTCAACTTCTCGCTGACGTTGATTTCGCCATTAGAGTCATTCGATTTACGCAACGCATCGTTCAAACTGTTAATTTCACCGAGTAACGCTTTTGTTTCCTTGTCGAGTCTTTGTAAATCCGTTTGAGTATCTTTTCCAGCCAAAATCTAGAGTGTGCATCAAGCAAGAGTTTACAAATCTACGTATCTCATCTTTTCGGTGTTGAATCCGTTGAGCACGATCATACTGTTGCACTTCAAATTACTCTCTAAAGCGAAGAAGTCACCTTCAGGTTGTCTATATTCACACGAGCCTTCTGTAATGCATTTTCACATGTTGACAGTTGCTTTGTGATATATACCGATAAATTCTTTGTGATCATTTGCTGAAAAGCGCTTTTTTTACATCAAATGATTATCAGTTTCTAAACAAGCATTCTTTCAATAGCCTTTCTGGAACTGTAATGAAAACTGGAAATCATTTGAGGTGTATCGCAACTCAATAAAAGATCACATTGGGTAAAATGGCTGTTACAATGTCACTCTTGTGAATGAATTATCATTTTGTGATGCTGAATGTAAATATAAATTAATATCATCATAAATAAGAATGTAGGACACCTAAAATTACATTGCACGTTCTAGAATTGTGAGAATCATTGCACTGGGAAGCACCGAGAAACAATTAGGCACGCGCATGATTCTCAAGTCGTCTGAATGCTCGACAAAATCGGTCAAACAAATTAGCATCCTCGACAGTTTTTCATCATCAGATTGCATTCGCCGGTGAGCGAAAAGTCTGAATTTGACTGAAAATATAGGAATGCGACAAGCAGAGCGCATTTGATGCCTGGAAAGCGCGCAAACATGGCCAGTCGAACACCAGTCAACTTGCTTCGGTGCACGCTAACTCTCAAAAGGTTCTCGGATTCGATTCTGACGAGAACAATCACTCGATTGATTACGATCGAGTGATTGTTCCTATCAGTACTTATCAGAGCGACGAATTTCTAGTGAATATCCTATTTGCAACTATTAACTTCCTCGGAAGTGGATAGCAAATTAGTTTGGTCCTTAACGAGATCTCAAATTTAATCACCTTTGTTTCATTTACATCGTTAACATTTTCTGCATTCGTGTTAATGACAGGAGATGAGGGTGCAGGCAGCACTGATGATGGTGATACATTGGTCAAAGGACTGTAAGAAGCATCATTCAATCAGATTCTCCAGACTGATGCATACTTATAGACCATATCTGATATCCAATTATAAGAAAGCAGTGGGGTGAATTTCGAACATGCAACCAATAGATTCTGACAATCCAAAAATTTCCATGGATGTCGACGAGAATGCCAAAATTCCAAAAATCTCAGCTCGTCTTCATATTCAATTTCCTCGCCTCAATATTTGCTGCAACATTTCAGAGGATATTTTAGCAGTCATTGAACTGCATACTACGATATTTCCACTTGTCCTCATCAAAACGATACAATATCGAACCGTATTTTCGGCATATAAACGTATTCGGGCTTTTCTCCAAGCGGAAACATCGTCGTATAAGTCCATCGCGAGTACTCGTTACCACCTCGGACGTATTGCGATATGAACAACTCTTGTGTTGGTTCATTTCCAGCAATTGTACGCGCGATTGTACTCATAGCAGTTGTCTTCGTCTCTTCTACCGTTGGCGACGTTACTGTGGTTGACGGCTAAACGAACCTTTAGTTATCTTAAGAATTCAGTTCAAAACTTCATGGTTTCGCCAGCAAGCACCACATCCAGTGGATACAATGAAAGGGATTCTGGATCAACATTATCCAGCCCGTTCTATTCAATTGTAAGAATATTTCAGCATTTTCGTTTCGTCGAGAAGTGATTTTTTATGTGATCCAGTTTTTGTCCTGGGCAATTGCGACCCTCGATAAACGCTCACAGATTTATCTGAATCTGGGAAAACGCAATTCACCGATTGTGATCGTTCAACAGCTGCAGGGGCCTTGTCCTTTAAATCTTGTGAGGTTGATTGTACTGGAGGTGCGGGTTGTTGTGGTAGACTCTGAAATGAATTTCACCGAAAGATGACAAGTATTCACTTCCATCCATTGGGTTCAAATTGGGCAACGCTTATCATTCATTTTTGAAAGGGAACTTACCATTGAAACAGCAGAATTGAGCGAATCAGTGCTCCAGCGGATGCACTTTTTTTGCTGAGTTTTGGTGCCGTAGATTTTGTTTCAGTTTTCCAACTGCTACGGAATTTTTATGAGCTTTTGTAGCTAATATCCACGGTTATATATTAATCATCCAGAAGGAATAGTTTGTACTGATATCAGAGATTAAACCGACTCACAGGTTTTGTTGGTTCTTGAATTATGGGTGATGGCTCTGGTACTTTAATAGGTTTCAGAGGCCCTTTTTTTGAGATTGCACATGGAGATCGTGTGGCTCTCTTCTGCAAGCATATTCACTTGATGATGAATACGACAATTACTCAAACGATTTCGATCAGTTGTAGTCTTGTCTTGTTGTTTTTTTTGCCTAAACAAAAATTGCGAATGTTGCACTTAGTTATCAGTTATCAGTTGATGATTGTTTACAGAAGTGAAATGTGCGGTTGGTATCAGTTGTCACTGATATCAACTGTTCATTTCATTTCTGTAAACAAACGTCACTTCTATAGACAATCGCCTGGTCAAGCCCAATAATATCCTGCCGTGTTCAAAGATTTGGCCGATTTCTTCCACGCTCATTTTCCAAAAATTTTCGCTTGATTTCTTTCGCTGCTCTTCAGTAACTTATTGCACTGATGAAAAGTTTTTGCTTTGAAATAATTCAATCAGCTTAAGTCATCAACATACAGCGCCTTTCGTGGCACAGCACGCTCTTTTGGACTTTGCTTTTGAATGCTTCCTCTCTTTATGTTTTCTCGAATGCTTCCTCCTTTTATCACGTTTTCCTTTCTGAAATCATTCCATGTGGCTGCGAGGTTAGCACTCGATCGAATTGTTTGATTTCAGACTGCAATAGCAGTGAGGTGCCGCCCTCTGACCTAATTTCCTTGAGGGCTGCGGTTTATTTTGTGATTTGCCTCATCCGGTAGATCAGTGATTTGTCGGACACTTAATTATCTGCCATATAGATCTCGTATTACTCCCCTTAAGCACAATCTCCCGACTATTCTGCGAATTATCTGTTTGAGTTTTTGCTTTCCCTAAATTTTTGGTCATTTTTGAACTTTCATTGAACGAACCATTGCAATTTCCTCGGTGATATGACCCGAGAGTTCATTGATTACCCTGTTAAAGTGACCAAAACCCATCTTCATAGTATAAAGTAATCACGAAAGCAGCTGACCAATGCTGTTTTCTAGACATTACACAACTCTGAGACAACTGTTTCATGTGGTTCAGGATAGCACTGATATATTCCACTTTAAAGCGTTTACTAGAGAATACCTTTGCTCGAGCATCTCTCTTCTTCTTCGATGACGGCGGCATTCCGACCGTCCAACCAGCAAGCACAGCCAAAACAATGAGCAATTTCGATCTTACACTTATCAGCTCAACCGAAATTTGCATTCAAATTTCAGTCTTGGATAAACTATAACCGAAAAGTCGGAGGAATTGCTTTGCTTTCGCTTCCGATGATTTTAATCCCGCATCGGAGGACCTTTCTCGATCACTAACAAATTGAGTGTTTACACATTCTAACGTTGCACACAGAATGAAAACAACTGGCTTCTCAAGGGTGAGACGGCAACGAAACGACAATTATTCAAATGTGGTGTCGTATGTGAGCAAATGTGATCGTCCGTTTCATTCTTAAGTCATCATGTGACACAGCTAATAATCGTTAACACATCGTATGATATTTAGTGTAAAAACACGCTTTTTTCCTTTCACGTTGCCATAGGGAATAATTGCATTTAGTGGTTCGGTTTACTTTCCGTCTCCATTTCGTATTGACTTATCGCAACACTTGAAATGTTTAAATGTCTGGCCCGAAAATTGCAAAACTTTTTTCTGGGTTAGATGATGAGATTCAATGACTTTGTGAATGAGCTTTTGGGTGCTTGCAGTTGTTTGGATTTATCGTCCAGAAGTTTTTTTGTTTCTTCTCACATTGCTTATGAATAAGGTTCTGTGCTTCTTATATTAGAAGCCCTCAAATTATCAGTCGTGACGTTTACCTGTCAGTTTACCATAACGACGCAATTCTTGAGAAGAAAAATGGAATCAACCGAAGAAATCTTCAAAGAAAGTGATGTTTTTTTGCAGAACTCAGGAATCTATCTTGCATAATAATTAATTGCCAATAAAATGGTCGAATTCGATACTGTTCGCAACCCAGCACCTGAGATTTGGAATAAAATTGTTGATTTGGCAAGTTTCAATTAATTATTCTCATCAAAACGACCAATTTTAGAATTTTTCTGTTTTGAATTTTAGCAATAATTCGCCCATGGGAATCGTTTTCAATTTTCTGAATGTTCTTCGCGGAACTGGACGTAGTTCCATAGCCATATGAATATTTTATGCATAATTTTAACCTTTGAATGTGGTCAATGGTTTAAGTAAATGTAGATCTCTCATAATCCCATTTTTCTTGGTCAGATTCGGTTTCTTAAAAAAAATCACAGTCGCGGTTTTTTCCGGATCCAGCAACGGATCGGTAAAATTTCGGATCAAGTTGATGACGGATCGAATTTCAGACATTTGAGCATGAGAAGTGGTTAATGGCGTATGAAGACTATCCGCTATGGCTGAAGGCGTTCGGTGAGCAAGGTTTCGCACTCTATACAGCGCTCACCAATGGTGAGCAAATAAAACTTTCACTTCGTGCATACAAATGATGACATTCGCATCGTCATCGAATTCATTATCAGTTCCTTATCTTCTATGGACAAATCTGTTAACAATGCTATATTTTCATAGCTGCATACTTTCTTACAATCATTATTATTGAAGTTGCATAACATGATCGAAAAACCATCCTCAATACAATTATGATGTAATCGCATGTAATCACAGATGAATTTGTGTCTGAGCGATTATTAGCTTCATTTATTATTTCCGATAAGATATAGCAAAAGTGAAAATTTCGTGATTTTTGTCCTGGGTTAATCTCCAGCAATTTTCTAAATTTACTGCTTATCAGTTCTGATTTAATATCGTCACTCTAAATGCGATTAGTGCAGCATTGCTATGCGAACTTAAACTTGCACTCTCTTTCTTAGCGATGAAGCCTTCATCAAACTGATTATCCTTTTCCAGATCAATATTAGTGATCTATTCGTAACGAGCAGCGCACATTATGCACTTCACTGGGAACAGTAATGATACGCTTATTGAACTACAGATAAAAAGGATGTGGTTGGTTCAGTTGCACTTGCGAAATATCCAGCCGAGCATGACCTGCCCAGAGTTGGGACGTTAGGAATGTATTTTGTGCATCCGGATTATCGCGGTACTGGAGTCGGCACGATGTTATTCAATAAAGCGATTGCAGAGTGGAAAAAGGACGGCGGAAATATGGCACTAAATGGAGGTACTGATTATTCCTTCGTTCGAGAAGCGATTAGGTGGCTCTTGCTTCACAATCAGTGACCAAATAAATATCTTCTTGGCATTTTGCTATCAAATGTAGAAAGGCGTTCAAGCTTATGCAAATAATCCGAAGGAATTGAAACCCTCTCGTAGTGTACATATCATGTTACAGCAAGATTTCATATTGTACCGTAATGTTACGTAAATGTTGCTTCTGGAGGTGTTCTTTTTCCCTCTCATTAACCACTACGGTATTTATTCTCGCCCAAATTGATTAGCAGTATTATATGAAGGTAAACTTTGAGATCAGCGAACTGTAAAGGTATCTTCAGCGATGAGATGCTGAAATAATTGCAGTTCAAAAGATGTCACCAAAGTATGCAGCCATTTATGGCTTCAATAAACTGAACGATTGGCATCCAACGCCAGTGACTGTCGAAATGAGGCACGCAAACGTATCAGCACTCGACTCAAATCCGAATCTCAAAATGGTTTCCATAGACGATGTGAAATTCGAAGATTTATTGGCCTATGATATGTCTCTCGCCGGATCGTATAGAGTGAAGTATCTTTGCGAAATGCTTCGCAGTGAAAATGCTTACCATAAGGTGTGAGATTCTCTGCTGACGCACATTATTTTGGTACATTTATGGCCGTACCAGTCAGACTTACCGTTTTAGCGTGTACCCATCGATTGATCAACTTGCATTCAGTAGATTTTCCATTATGAAGCCAAGCGATTCGAAATTGGCGATGTGCACTAAGCATTTAAAATTGCAATATTTGATCACTTAGTTCTAAATTGATTGGTGATAATGAACTCAGAACAGACGACTATCTAAATGTACTCCTTCGTCAAATGCAAAATCGCCCGGTACTGTGAGGATTTCAGATCGCCGTTGAGGACGGCAAAATCGTTGGTATTATTAATGCGCGTAAGGTGGTTAGTAACTCCCTCTCGATAGGACCTTTCTACGCAAACAACAAGGTTTGATTCACACTAACCGCAATCTCGTCCATCATTTGAAGTGTGCAGTCATATTTTCTCCTCTATGTGTTTCTACACCTCAATTTTTCATAAACTTTTCTCATCCAGCATGATTCTGGATGTAGCTGCTGACTGCGTTTTTCCGTGCTTTTCCTGCAGAGAGTTATAATTTTCAGCTGACAGCTTCATCCCTGTTAAGATCACTTCTTCAATCAATCAGCAATGTTGATCAGTACTCGGGATTATTGCTGTGCATTCCAACATCAAACAAGAATGCGTTTTCGGTAATTCAAGCGCTGTCGGATGGCAATCATATCGTGCATCCTTTCATGATCAGTCAGTTCACTGACCAAGTGGTCGGCGCAGATCACCAGTGTGTATACGCTATTACTGACTACGCAATGAGTTATATATGAATGACACAGTTCCTGTTATTTGAATACCAGTTAGAACTGAGTATTTAGTAATCAATGCAACGATTGGTTTTTACACTGATAATAAATCATTAACCGCTTGATAACGTAAAAGTGTGAAATAAATATTGTGACATCAATACAACAATCAGCACAAAAAGTCATGGATTACATAAGTTCAAATCGTCTCTGCTGTGATGAGTATGTAGCGAATGTGGAATTTATTTGTCTAAATCACTAATAATTTCATGCACTAAACCTCAACACCTAACAATTGAAATGCTTGGTGCTGAGTTGTAATGCATGAAAATTAGTAGTGAATAAACTGTGGTTATTACTACTTTAAATAAGATGAGCGAAAACAATGATTATGATTATGATAATAATGAGGATTGAGACAACAATACGATATGAGATACGAATATAACATTTATCAGATAAGGTTTGAATAAATCTTCGACTGGTCGCTGAAGTTACTTTAATTTTGTTAGTATTCCGATTAATGATTCGATCCAGCACTAAAGTGTCCCTGACTGCCGATGAATAATGAATTTTTGGACTGAAATGGCGAACCACAAATAGACGATGCAGCAACAAATCCGTTCAAACTTCGGGATTATTAAACTTGGCCACTGTGCTAACTGCCGGATTTGGATGGCAACGAATATCAGAGTAACGATGAATACTGAGAATAAGTCGCAAATGAAGTCGACCAACGGCTTTTGGATTTAGCTGTTCGGATACGATAACAGCGACGAAAGAAACAAGAACACATAATCGATGGACGAAGTGTAGCACAACTCAGAACGGATGAATGCACGCAATCAAGCAACAACGTTTAGATCATGCCAAAGGTGTTCTCATGCTTAAGACTGATATCTTGGAGGTGTGATTTAATGATGTACAAATAACAAAACTATGATGTGAACAGCAAAGTACAGTAGTAATTGGTGGATAACGGTTCTTTGCGCAGGCGCTAAAATCTTATAGAGATGATAGATATTTGATGCAAGATAGATGATCAAAAAAAAATCGCTACACTCGCAGCTGTTACAAATTGAGATACAGGTGCCAATCGTAGTGCTGAGACATATAACGAGATTATTGTAGAAGATGATTGATAGGATCGAAATACATTAATATATTGAAATTCATATTAATGTTGCGAGTTTATGACCATGCGTCTTTTTTCTTCGAATTTTCCTCACGCAATAAACGAACTCAATCGCCATAATAACTGCATCAAACTTTCAGCGTACGCTAATGACATGGCAACGCGTGCATGGAATTTTAATTGTTTTAATTGCACCATTTAATTCATATAATTTCTTCTCGTTCTTCTCCTTTTTCTCTCCAGCACCACTTGGGGTAATAGCATATTCGTTGTTCGTTATCATTGTGAATTGAACTCTTCATTGTTTCAAATCAATGATTATTGAATTGAATAATACATTTTTCGCAACTGGGACACTGTCTGATGATCAAAACTGAGTTCATGACTATTTAATGAATTAACTTAAGATGATTCCAGTCTAAGTAAACGTTCAGTGGATGTCTGCCGTCATTGATTATTTCATTGACTGTGCATAATGAATGATGAATGACAAACATTTCAAATTCGTTTGAGTTCATGTGTGACACTTCGAATCCATCAATTAAAAATGTTACTGCTGTAATGAATGCCCTCAGTCAATGAACACTTCTTAGCCTCCAACGCAACGTTAAATTAATGTTTCAACATAAAAGCAATGTTAATGTTAAAACTACATTCACATTTAATGTGCCTGTACTTTCATGAGCAGGTCAGCAATTCACCTCCACAAGCATATTGTAAACACACAATTTGTAGCATTCATATCTGCATTTCATTTTGTATCTAACTGTGCGTATCTAGTGGTGCGGAAAATGTGATTGTCAATAGATTTTCTATTGTTTCCTCGTGCAAGTGCAAAAGTTTGTGAGCGTTCGATGGGTTTGATTGCGTTTGAAACACGCCCTTAACTAGAAGAAGCAAATATGAGATTTCTGCTAGCTCGATTCGAGACACTAATTCAAACGTTTGAAACGACGTATGCCTCGAGATTGATGTCATTTGAAAACTTGGTTTGACTGCTGATTTGATTTGTTCACTGTGAATTGGTGAAAGGCCTCGCAGAGAATTTTGGACTGGGTTCACTTTTGAAGGGGAAGAGAATCACAGACTCTCTTGAGTAACAGTAATGGTCACTGTCTATTCAAAATTCGCAAACCTATCGGCTGGATTACCCGGATTAACTGCCAATCTATCGAAGATTTTCAAGTGTGATGCATAGCAACTAATCTTCCGTCCGTTCTGTTGTCGATTTTGCGTTTCATCGCCAGGATTTCCTGACCCTGTTTATTGGTTCATCAAGCCATTTGTAGGAGGCTTTCCGATTAGATGAGATTTTCATTTTGTCATATGTTACTTATCAACTGCATCACAGCACCTTCACCGTCCAACCCCTAATTTTCGCTCGAGCTCATCACCACTTCTATTGAAAATGATCTTTGCATTTCGTTTTTTTGCCTGATTGACTGAGTTTTGTTATCTATGTTCATATGATTAAAATATTCAACATAGCCATTCATAGGTTCTAATAACGGACGCAAAAAATCTTTGAAACTGCACACGATCAAGCGTGCATTGATTTGTGCACTTCAGAGGTGACTGATTCAACTTGCGGTTGGCCGGGTGCCGCTCGATTGTCATCAACAAATATGGAGCTGAATGGATCAGCCGTAAACGTTCTCAATTTCAACAGCGTTTTGTCTTTGAGCGTAGCAGTGGTGGCTAATGCAATGGTAATTGTGTTGTCGTACGGCCTTCAAAATGCCGAGATTCGCGCATACAGTAGGATTATCGTATGTCAGTCTATAGTTCAACTGTGCGATGCCATTGCAGCCTATGCGATCAATCCTGTGAGTTTTGATATGAATCTATATGAGCTCTTCGCTGTTCCACTTTTCAAGTTTGACCAATTTACCCTCCTTGAACATGTGTCCTCAGTTCAGCTACTGTGTATGATTTGCGTATTGCTATAAGCTACTGTAGCACTAATTATTCCTCATTTCGACTCCTTACAATCTTAGACTTGAACTGAAGATGCTCAAACGACCAACAAGATTTATGCTGTGGAAAAAATTACTAAATTTCAAAACTTCAATGGTACATGAGTTGGTGAAATAGCACTTTTCCTAATTGCGTGACTGATGAAATTTCAGCGATATCTTCGGTTGCATAACCACGTACAAATGGTTGTGACTGGTCCCGCGAAACAGCTATCGTCAAGTGGTGTTATTGCGATGACAGTGTTAAGCGAAGACTTCCAGTTATTAACAATGCTCATTCTACCGTTTGCATTCATCTACCAATACAAACGAATATGCAGGTGCAACTGATTCTCACTACGATATTTATAGCAAAAAAAATTTCTTTCACATCTGTGACAACCCCTCAGTCGACTGTGATGAACCTTTCTCATTCATCAGTCCACTGACCGCAATGAATCAATTTTTGAAAGTATGGATTAAATACTGTATATCATTACCTGAAGGTGGTGACCAGGATGACAAGAGATGACTCATAATTAAGTCGATGAAAATTCGTAATTCAGCGAAACGCACCTCATTTGAAATTTTCTTCTAAAAAAATCATGTTGCCTCAGCTAGCAGGCGGCTCAGTTAATGAGCTTCTGCTCATGCTTTTTTTATGTCCACAATATTCACAAAACATTTTATGCACATTGGCGAATTTCTGTAACTGAATTTCCCTGTTGACTTCTCCGTGGAATTCAGTCGTACCCATTTCGGGTCGGACATCCTACCCGCTGAAACATCCAGTTTTTCTAAATGGATACGAAAAATTGATTGTTAGGACGATAACAGTTGTGTTGCATGCCTCAATGCGAACAATATTCCAGCTCGTCCAAACGAGCTTCAGTTTGTGCGATCACGATGATTCTGCTCGCTATCACTTTCGTTTGCGCTCTGACTGCTATTAAAAGTTTTCTGATGGTCTCTTCAATTCTTAAGATTGACAGAGAACCAAACGTCGGCTGTGCGCTTCACTTGAAGCCACGGGTACGTTTGTTTAGTTCGGTGAAACTTCTTCATAAACCGGAGTAGGTTCATATTTCTTTCGTAGCAGAAAGTCATGTCGTATTAAATTCACCTAACATGAAGAAACACAGTCATTGCTATTTTTTCGTTGGAAAAGATCATCAGTTATAGGAGGAATGATTCAAGCATCTAACCTACCCAATAGAAGTGTTTCAAAAATAGTTCAAATTTCTGGCAATCAGCATATTACTAGAGAGTTACTGTGCATTCATACCTAATGAAGGTAACTGGTAGAATGAAGCGCTCATTCATGTAACCTCAAAAATGAACTGTTTGACGTGAAAAGAAGAAGAATTCCATCTTAAGAAAATGAAATTTCGAATCATTCCCAAGAGACCAATCTTTCACATGCATGATAACTGAACAGGTGGACTGCAAAATTTCAGGGTAGCAGTCAAGGAACAATGAGTTTCGCGATGTTTCTAATAATAAATGTAACGGTTTATGCGATTGCTGCCTTTTGTGGTATCTCCACACTGCGAACGATGTCGAAATTGAACTTGTCTGAGCATACGAAGAAAATGCAGAAGCGTTTCACACAGCTCATTTCAATGCAGGTATTCATAAAATGTTTTCTCAATCCATCAGCACCTACTTTTCGTCGGAATCAAAGGTACTGACAAACAACTAGTGTTGTAGCTTACACATTTATACGTACGCATCAACATGAATTTTGACAGAATGTATTAATAATATGGCCAGACCGGATATGACTGAATTTGTTTCTGATGAAATAAATTTCTAATATTGGTTATCTTCGTCAGGCACTCTTACCGTTCATTTTTCACACACTGCCGACTGCTGCTGGTTATCTTTCATTTCGTTTCGATCTGCATCCTGTGCTCTACATTTATGTTGCGTTAAACCCGTGGCAAAATTGTGTACATCCGATTTTGTGTTTCGTCTTCATTCGGTCGTATACTGTGGCGTTTGTTCAATTGTTTTCTGGCATTCGTAATCGTGTTCAACTCATCTTTGTTTCACCAAAAAATAAAGTTCACTCAAAAGGTCAGCCCTATTTCTAGTATTATTATTGAATAACATTCATTCTGCTAATAAGTTGTCTGCATCCACACAATACCGCTTTTAATGTAATTGAAACGTTTCCATCGAAGATGATGCTTGAGTTATGAAATGGTGGATGTGTTCATTTTTGAATTCATTTGTTACAAAGGAATGAATATTTCTCGCCAGACTGAACCCAGAATGACGATTCATGATGATACTAAGTTCAGAAACGGTGATCGTTAATTTGCCGCTAAGGTAAGTGCTGAACTGGAGTGAGTATTCATGAAATGTCAACAATGTTGCACTGTCTGGTCGGGCGGCTGTTTCCTGATGGAACTAATTACTTTGTGTGTAGAGTGTTCAATAGAAATTTAGTTCGTGTGCGTGTGCACTTGTTGGCTGCAGCAAGCAACAGTTCAGATTGCATTTGCAAGTTATGATATCAGCTGAAAAAAAAACGTTGGATAAATCCATGCAAAGAAGCGCTGATTAGCCAAAGACAGGTAAAAATTAGCCAAAATTATAGAGAACTTTGAAAAAATTTATATGTGAGAAAAGTTCTCGAACGCCATGAATCTCGCAATTGACATCGCGAGAGAATTGATTGTCAAGATTGTTTGAAATTATTCATTCGTTTCTGCTACGTAAAATATTGCTGTATTGTGGTTGTAATATGTAAAATGTTACAGGAAGCGATTTAAATGAATGTAATTGTATGAATTGTATTAATATCTGTTTTAATTGTATGAACATCTATTTTGCATACTGTAATTGTATGACTTATGTCTCTCAATCATATATGTTAACTCTATATCACAAATTTCATATTGTTCAGTTCATTTCACATTGTTCTAGTTCATTCACGCTTCGAACAACTTTACTTGCTTTACAAATTATTCATTCCCAAATTATTGTTTCACTTATAACTATTCGAATAGATCTCTCAATCGTATAATACGTTTGCGCAGTTATCATTATTATCACTAAAGTTATAAAAGGTTTAATCACCCAAATTCGAAGTCTAGAACAAGACAAGTTTAAAGAAGTTTTGATCAAACAAGCAGTCCCCAAACATTCAGTCAAACAACCAATATCCAGAATTGTATGACTATAACTGTTTCATGAACTGTTGACGTGGGGATTATATAGTTGTTTCATTCATTGTTTCTCATGAAATGCGTCCTGCCGCAATTCATCACTAAGAACAAAGTTTATTCAATCTCTCTCATTGTCAGACTGAGAGGCATTAGTTGACGTTCGAAAGTGAAAAATTTATTATGAATTGATTGCAAAGATATCAACAACCTGAAATTGCTAATTTTATTTCATTCAGAAATTCCATTTCTGTCAGTGATTTTATCGGAAGATCACTTTCTGATTTGAGATGCACCAATCGGAGCCATTGGTCTACTAAAGTCTTCCGTGGGATTGAAAAATCGGTGAACTCTGTTTCGTTCACTGTCAGGCCATTGGTTGATTTGCGTTTGCAAGCGGACTTGTGAATCATGCGAGAAACGTAGCGTGTTTGTCAAATGACGTCTTCTCTTCCTGCGTCGCAGACCGTTTTGCCTATACCATTTCGCTCCCATATGAACGGGGCAGCCATATTCACCATAATCGGATAGCTGAAAAGAAGGAAGTATTCTCATTTCTCATGTAGTGTTATTTCTTCCTTGAAACCACGTAGATTGACTGAGTGGTTGCAAATAACTGCGATAGCACGGAATTGATGGATATAATGCAATAGCAGCAATGGAAATGAACCATTTTAAGTGGATCTTATCACTGCTAAAATAGTGAACACATCAGTTTAGTTGTTCCTCATTCGTACATTAATAATAGCAGCTTATTATTCAGAAATTGAGCAATTGGTTTGCCGATGGTTGAGGGCAACACGCAAAGTGTTTATTGATAATACTGGATTATATACTGGATTGGTATTTGGCTGTGTTAATTTACATGAAGTATTTACGGCAACGGTCATTCGTTAGTGCTTGGTTGTGGAATGTCTAATGTGCGAATCGTTATGAATGCATTGATTAAAATCGTTGCTTATTATTATTGGTCTCGAAAGATCACTGGCTTACTACTGTAGGATATTTCAAACAGCCACTCTGAGCATTCATTGGACGCTCATCACTCCTGCAATACTGTACTCGAAAAGTTTTATGAGCAGTGATGGTGTTAGAGGATCAACTTACTTTGCGATCGAAGTATACCGCATGCTCGAAGGTCTGGGTAACTTCTATACGATAGTCATAGATATGCATATCACTACATTGGAAGTCCTCGTTTCTCGGTTCTCCCAAACATTCCGTATGTTTTTCATTGTATCCCATACCATCCTTATACCTGGAAAAGACCCCTAATCGTTCGGATGATAATTTCATAAAGAGGAGCTGAACATCAATCGTGTTTCTTCTTCCTTTGAATATTGTGTTTAGCTCAGAATTCTCGTACACATTCAATTCTGGAGCTCTCGAAATGGTTGTAATTGTGAATGCATCAAACTGCATGAGTATTCCATGCAATAAGTGGTAGCGTGCTAAATTGAGTTTTTACTGAGTCAGAAATTCACTTACCATATTTCAGTACCTTGATGATAGAAGCCATTCGTATGGGGACTGCATGGTTTACTTGGATTGTTACCATTATAGTAATATTCATTCTTGTCGCACGGCGGCATATGCGGCATCAGGTCTGTTTTGTGGACAACTCGATAACTGCAATATTATTCGACTTCATATCACTCATCATGTGTCATCAATCAGCTATTCGCATGACAATGTTCGTCATATTGAGAACTTAAATGATTCTCACGTATTCGGCACTAAACGATCGTAGTGTCTTGCAAAGTTTACGTCGCCAACGCGGGGTTGTCCAAACGTTACCACTTTGACCTGGTGCGATTCACGATGACCCATAACTACCGTCTTCATAGCACTCAGTGATGCTACTGCTCCTCCTACGAAACGATTATAAATCTTGATACTTAAGCAGTAAATGCAACGGATGAACTGATAATTGAATAGAAGCAGTATATCGAAACCTGATGAATGTCCGGTGAACGTTACTGGATATGACCGAAATCGAGGATCACTCAGATGCGTCTCAAGTCCTTGTTTCCATTGCACGTGCGCAGTTTCATGAAATTCTTTGTGCACCTGCAATACACCAATTGTCAATAGCTTCACTGTTTTAATGATTATCCATACTGGTGAGCCTTCAATGATCATTGATTTATACGAATATGATAACGTTTTATTCGAAGCATACCTCTCCAAATGAATAAAATTGGCGTTTTTCTATGCGGCCATTTGGTCCATATGAAAGCAGCGCTGAGGAGGCGATCACTGCATGAAATACAACAATGTATCGTCGAACTACATCCGAACGCATCACAAAATAAGAACGCGTATTTCCTGCGCGGTCGAAAAGTCTATCGCCTCTATGTACAATTCTCCATCGTTGATCTTTTGGTAACCAACTGAAAACAAGTGCCCTCAAATGAGCATGAAGACGGTAGGACTATTGAGTTGTACCATGCAATTTTCATTGATCGAAAAAGTTGAAGAGTCATGATCAAATTAATCCCAGAATGCCGCTCACTTCTGAACACATGGGTTCGGATCATGCGCATAGGCAGCTCCGGATAGGTATGCCAATATCTTAGCTTCAGTTTCATTATATCCCAACTGATGTGCATGCGTTGTGGCAATCATGCAAATCACAACGATGCTGCAAAGGATCAATTTCGTCAGATCCATCGTTGATCAACGACACCTAAACGAACAATATCATCCATCACCCATCAAATTGCTCCCATTGGACACTGAAAGCAGCATGAATGTGGAAACCATGAGCTCTAAGATATGACCAAATAATAATACATGTAAAAGCTGTCACAATACGAGAATTAATGTAAAAATGGACGAAAATTCCAATATTTCGATAGCAAATATCTCGTAGGCGAAGCAGATATCAGAGAACCTTTCGGTAATAATCATCGCATTAAAAGCTGCTGGCCGAGCACTTCGTTACGATACCGGCGAAATGACTTTTCAACGGAAGCAACATTAGATGCAATATTTAATGGTGTATTTCACCAACGTCTAAGTTACAGCGATATCAGCTGTGAACATTGCTGCAATGCATAAAACATTTTCACAACATCGAATGATATTTCAACATATTCAAGAATTCCAACGTTTTCCCGTTATTTAAAATCGACGTCAGATGGAATATTTTATAGCTTATTTCACAAGAAAATTATTCTAAAATTTCTCTAATAATGATTTAACCATTAAAATGGTGAATATTGATCTCGTTCCCTTCTTCTAACCACGCAATTTACTCAAAATCAGTGAGAACGTGCGTTCCAGTAGAACCGTGTTCTTAGTGTCACTGAATTGCTACTGTTTATACGATGTCGTTGCGAAAAATTACTGTTTATTATTGCTGCATTTTGCGTCGTAATGGGTCATTTGAAATAACAAAGCACTGGTACATTGAAGAAGTGTTTTGGCTATTGAACGGGTCGGTATCAACCAACTTAAGAGGTGCGATCATCGGATTTTTACTCGGGAAGGATCACGAATTGCGATCGATTTGCAAATGTCAAGTCACAGGCAGTGAGTGTTTGCACGCGATCTTGGGAATAGCGAATCCCAGCTTTCGAATCTCGATCTTGATCGCGGGAATCATCTTTTGGGAATGTATGGAATTTCCCGGAAACATAACATACGTCTGTACAAATTTGATAGTATACTTATCACGAATGAAGCATCAGCTGAATGCGAATCTCGCTGATGATATCTTATGTACACTTCTGGCGAGGACTAACGACCGCGGAATACCGACTTTGTTGCATTTGATGAGATATATGAATGATCCTGATCGCATCTGGAATGGAACAGATTATGCGGGGTATCAGATGGTGAAAGAAAATATTGTGGAACTAACAGTGAATTTATCTGCATGGTTGTTCGGTGCGAGCAGAGAAAATGAGTCAAGGTACAACTCATCGATGGCAACTGAACCATCCAAGGACGGGAATGAATAAGATATTGATTTCTCAAAGAAGATAGAGTCGATGATGAATTTCCAAGATTCCGTAAGTTGGAAAAAATAACGCGAACAGCAAAATAATGCTTGAAATGCATTTGTTTGAGGTGACAAAATAAAGAGCGGCGAGTATTGTATGACAATGATTGTAGAACATGTTTGAAACACTTGCACCGATAAGTGTCGGAAGTGAGCGAAGCTTCTCTGCTTTTTTTGTACAAAACTGAGAAATCGGATGAGTGATGCAACAGTCAACGTTGCAACCTTTCTGAGAATTTGTTTCGAGTCTCACTGAACTTTTTTTTCATCTCTTGTTGTTGTGTCAGTCTTTACTCTACTTTTTCCTCGCAATGATTATTCATTTCATTACGGTTTTATTTCGATTGTTTTGTTTTGTTGAATTTTTTTCAATTTGGTGAGTTTCGTTGGATAAACTCTTTTATGATTGGTTATGAAAACAATGGTCCAAAAAGATTGTATTGATCAACGCATCAAGGTATTCTGTATTTCAAAAGTTGCCTCACAATCCCAGGATCATCCCGAGATTGGAAAACAACTTTTTTCCTTGTTTTTTTCTGAAATAACTTTCTATTCCTTAATTTGCTGACACAACTTCTTAATTTTCTAAAACGGTTGGAAAGAAACTCGTATGCTTTTCTTGTCAGCTTTCGCATCTGTGACTTTTTGGTTATAGAATGCGATTATGGAATTAGTTATAGAATTATACTTTTTGTTTATAAAATCGAGGCGTTTTTGCGTTTTGAACAAATCAGATTATTACTACAAAAGAGAAACTCTACGAACTTTATCTGTAGATGATTAATAATACCGTCAAGTTATTTGAGATGTACTTATTGCAATCAAAAGAAGTGATTGCACCTCATCAGCAACTACATATCTGTTCCTTATATTACGTTGCAAAAACATCAACAATCGTTGTACATCTTATTGCATGAGAAAACAACGTATGGAATAATTATTGGTCATAATCAATACAATTTCACGGTACATTTTATTTGATATACCAAATAAAGTTGCGCATGGATAATGAGCATTATGTAGATCATAAGTACAGACCGACTGATTATAAAAGTAGTTTCAAATTCAGCATTTTCTCCAGCTCTTGAACTGCTGTCTTAGTGTCCGTTCCATGAACCTGAAGTTTAACGCATGATCATTGGCAATTTCTATCTGAGATACTCATTAAAATATGCATTGAGCAGTTGAACTTTGCCTGCTGCTTGTGTTTTCGATGCAGACTGCCCGTTCGAATGTTCCGAATGAACAAAATGATAGGTTTACAAATCACCGTACCTGTATTGCAGCCATACCGACCTTCCGTGCACCTTCGCAGTTTTCCGGAAAATCATCGATAAAAATGCATTCGTTCGGTTCAACGCTCAACTTCTTGGCTGCTAACTGAAACAATCTGATTTGTTCACTGGAAAAAAAGACAAATCTTGCGAATAAATATGAATCAGTGAATTGAATTCCATGCGCCATTATGGAGATCGTAATCACGGCTGCCAATAATTATAGCAGTGGATATCACTGATGCAAATAGTGAATCATAACGTTACAGAATCCACAGCAGCAGCACAACATTATTATGGTCGTTAGTTGCTGAATTGTTTTCACAATGAAGCGAGACAAACACTATTTTCTGAGCACAAAACGTCACGAAATTTCATTCACCTATTCTGATGCATATTTCGCTCGTTCGCTCTTGGGAGTGTAACATATGAAGAATTAGATGAATGACTTGTGATTGTGCTTTAAATGAGCACTAACAGCGAATTGTTGTGCAGATGCTTGAAACGTACGAGAAATATATCGGCATCCGGTTTGCGAACACCGTCTCGACATGAAATAACGTTCGCATCGAATTTGGCGATACTTGTAGCCGGGATGAAAACCTCTGTTCGATCGTCATCACGCCACATTTGATTCGTCAACAACAACGATTTAATGCCAGCCGAACGCAGTTTAGGTAATATGGGGACGAAATATTCATCCTGAACGACAGCGTCATCGATAGCTTGCAAGTTATACAGAATGATTATTAATGGGTTCAGTCACGAGAAGGGTTATTCTGAAAAATATTGTTTTGTTGAGAATATCGTTATTCAATTGCACGATGTTGTTCTAAGAAACAATATTGTTAAATGGTACTAAAAATGAGTAGTATTTCCGAATATGCTTCCAGTTGTTGATTACTGAGGTTATATTGAGTTTTGAATTCAGTGATTCTTTTAAGTAATTTAACGAACTGAGTAAATCCTCTGTTCAAAAGTACTCACCTGTTCTGTGAAACTAAACGATTTCTCCTCGGATCAATCAGTCTTTCACATCACTAACTGAATTTCCCAAATTGTAGTAATATTCACTATCAGTTCTTACGGTGAAATTGCATTAAACTAATCACACAGGAAAAGACTGCTAAGTTCTGCTTAAATGAAAGTGAGCAGTATTAAATGGTGCATTGTTCTGAATGAAGGAACTGTCGAAGCGTACCTCTCTCAGATGGTCGAAAATGGACAGAATGGTGTCATTTGTCATACTCTTCAGCACTTGTTCTTTCAATTTCGGCTGAAAGTTGAGAGGTTATTTGGCCATGAACAGAATCTTAACAGGTTGAAAATTGAGTATTCACGGCGAAGTAAAACTAGAGTTTGAATAAAAAGTGAAACTTGGTAGTGTATAAGATTAATTGAGGTGAACAAAATGTGATCATGTGGATGAATGCAAAACAATCGTTGAATGATTTATTGTAAAACGGACATTTGCATCAAGCATCGGTTGGAATACGTGATTGACTTCGTTTGCGTTCAACTTGCCTAGTTCCATGTCTGCCCATATTTTCCAAATTGATTCCACTTTCTTTGCTAGAAAGACAGCTCGTTATTAAACGACTAATAATCGAATTTTGAAACAAAGCTACAAATGAAGATTCGATGAAAATCGCTATCGAACTCTGCAAATTGTTTCAAAGTTCGATATTGCAAATTCAGAGATGTACAATAGATTTTATCGATAATTTTCACACGTGAAAACCCGAATTCGCATAACAACCGGAATTATAAGTGCAAATACGCACAACAAACACGATTATATTGGAATTTTATAGGAGAATCTCAGCGAGTTCAATATCCAAAAGCAATTTCGAATAGACTTTGATGAATGTGCCAGAAGATAAGAATTCCTTCGAAATTTCACTTCGAAACGATCATTCACTCACGTTGTGAATCGTTGGTGAAAGGAAATGATCCGTTTTGCTGCCTACCTTTACTCATGAATTCGGCCAGATACGGCGATGAATCGTAACTCATTATCACTCCAGTTGAGTCGAACAACACTGCTTTGTAAACCATTTTTGTTGCCCTCTAAGTCTTGTTGAACTGAAATTATTCTCATCCATCCGAAGCATTATGAGCATTCCAATCAGTCGCTGATACTCGCACGATTCCAACTGTTATGAAAGTAATCGTATTTCTATGAGAGAACTGAAATTCTGGTGCGGAAGAATCAAAAATCGACTGCATTCGAATGTCAGTGAGCATTGAATGATAATCATCATTTGAATTACACTATGAAAGGAGGGATAGATGATGAGAAGCGGTTTGCAATATGGCACGAAATTTTAAGCAAATAAAATCCGTACAAAACACGACTTCAGCGAACGGCATAAACCGATACATATACATAAATCATTAGTATCGTCATGATTTCAAAGTATCACTTTCTATCGCTGTTCACATGCAAAGAGCATCATCCACTGTGCACTACTCAAAGCACTTTTCCAACACTCCAATCGATCATGATCATATTAGCAGCAACGCTCACTGCATTGCCAATGCGTCGTCGTCTTTCATTCTAACGAAATATTTTCGCTTTTACTTTACATATTTCAAGTTCAGTGTGCTCAATATTTCAATTCTAAACTATGCATATTTTGAGTGCAGTAGCAGCACTTCATCGATCCAGCTCGACTTGGTACGTTTACGCACGTAAGCGCTCGAGTGCTTTTAATAACGAAGGCTATAGGACAACATTGTTAAACGCCTTTCTTTGACAACTCTTTTATTGCGTATTCAGTAAATAAAGAAGAGCAATCAAAACGATTCGCAGAAATGGAAAAGGAACGCAGAAAAGCGAACAAATAATTCATTGATAACGCAGTCAAAGCCACAAGTACAGATAAGACGATCGACTGATTAACGAAACTTCCACCTGATAACTGAACAACACCGATAAAATGATATATACATTATTGCACTGCTGAATGGACTAATTCGAAGAGACTGGTTACAAGCGATTTCTCTTTATAAAATAAGTACCTAAATACTTCTTTTTACAAAATAAGTATTTTGTCCCACGATGGAATAAGTACCTAAGAGCACATTTTCTTGAAAATATCTTCTTTTTCGTAGCATACTCGGGGAAATTTTAAAATTTCGCCATGTTTACTGACATGGACGTATTTTGATTATGGAATAAACGTGAGCAGTTCAGAAGCAGCAAATTCTCTGCTGGTCATTTGCATAATTTCAAAAAATTTTGCATAGAATTTCAAAATTCAAATTTTATCAATTTTAATATTGCTGGACAAGACAAATGTACGCGTTTATTTGTTTTGTTTCATCGCATCAGTCGTTTCATAGCGATTTATGCTTGGGCACAAACAGTGGAATGTCACGAAACCGACACCACGTTGTAATGTTAGTTCGGCACGGTTCCGTTACCCACAAGTACCACTCTCCCTCCTTCAAATCACGGTATTTGCCATATGTGTAGTATTTCTGGCATAGAGGGTTGTTGCGTGGTGTTTTAACGAGAACCTAAATTGGGAAATCGTTTATTAATTTCTGAAGGCAAACCGATCGTCGAAAAATGAACAAAAACTTACAGACAAATCAGCATCGGGTTCACAACCAATTGGACATGCGAGACGTGTGGTCGAATTCCTCGCTAGCATATTCCATTGACTCTGAGGCATTGCTTCACGGCGACATTTGTATTTTAGCGGGTCTCGGCGGGTTTTAGCGTTGGGTGCCACCAGAATGCATTGATCTTTTAGATCATGCGATGTGCAGTCTATTGTACGTTCCTCTGAAAACATTCGATTCATTTGTTCACATAATGAAACTCATTACTCATATGATCGAATTTTTCTCGTTTGTAATATGCCTAAATATCATTGTTTCTCGGTTCATTTGTATCATCCGTTCTCTACAGCCATTAATATTCTTCGGTTAATAAAGCCAGTCCTCTTGCTGAGTCTCGTCGTCACTATTCTAGTAGCCATGAGCTCGGACATATTACCATTCATTTATTTCGAATGCTCACAAATTGGGAATTCCTGTGGGAAATACTCAAAATGCTGAAACTTCTCTAGTATGCAACTGATCTCGCTAATGTTTGCATTTTTAGTAAGATGTTATTTGTTGGATGATGATGCTGATAATAACTAAGGGATGAAAGCACATCAGTGAGTAATTATTTTCAGCAATTGATACAGGTGCAGATCACGAAAATACAGAGGCATTTGCAGGCGTTGGAATGAATACTACCAACGGAGAAGCATGAATTTTGCAGTGAACTCCTGATGAGAATTACGTGATATCTGATGCAGTTCACTTCATTTATTTTGACTATTGTGAACATGTTGTATAACCTATTGATTTAGTGAATAATGCATGAACAATAAATAATACACGAACAAATGAATTATGAAATTGAGTTCTGCTTGCAGGAATTAACAATGATATGAGACTGACTGTAAATTATGAAGCGACAAAACGATGCGACTGAATAGATGCGATGAATAACTGAAACGAATCACAAATTTACGATAGGTCAGCATTCAACTTACCCCACCGGGCCCATTTGAAGTTTTCCAACGCTTGACCTTCATTCTCGAGCTGCGCATCTCCGAATGTCATCGTGAGGCAAAGCGTTGAGAGTAACAGCAACATTTTTGTTGGATAAATCTTACAGAAACAATATTGTGAGAAATTGAACTCCTTCCCGTGATGCTTTTTTGATCGGTTACTGAAACATACAATTTAACTCGAAGAATTTATGCGATCAAAAATGAAGAGATATTCATTTTCGTATGAATTTGTGACGTTTTTGTGCGACATTTTTGCGATAATTTGAAAGCGTAATTTGATAATTTGATAGCGTAAAAGAATTTTGCTTTCATAAAAATGCAGATAAATGGGGTAATCACATAAATGTCAAGATAGTTGGAAAATATGCAAAAGTTGAAAGACTGAATTCCGAAAAAAAGTCGGAAATAAAAGTGGAAGTCGTACGATGGAAAGGTGTTGACAATTGTAAAAGGATTATCGAAAGCGCACGCTCATTTATACGTTCAGTGCCAACAGCATGACGCATCTTTAGTGTTTTATAATCGACGAAAAGAGACGACATCAAAACAAGATGATAATCATTTCACACATCCGTCGAATATATCCGTCTCAAAGATATTCATCTATATTCCGGATCGTTGAACACTGAATATTTTCTATTTGAACACCGTTGAACACTGAATATCTTCTATTTGAACACCGTTGAACACTGAATATCTTCTATTTGAACACCGTTGAACACTGAATATCTTCTATTTGAACACCGTTGAACACTGAATATCTCCCGCAAAACATGTATGTGTATTTTAATTGATAATTGCATAAGTATGTATTTTTTGACAGGCATATGTGCGTTTTTTGTGTATTGACGATTTTTTTTTGAGTTTTTTTTTTGAAATTTCGCTTGAAATCATTAATTTGCGTGAAGATCCATCAATAATTCATCGGCCTCTCCGACATTTTTCGTAACATAATGGATAACTCGGAATTGAATTTTTTGGTGTTTTGGTCTGTTTGGAAATTTTAATAACATTCGAAAAATTGTGTTCCCATTCACTATTGTCTGGCTCAGTTTTTCGCCAAGAACTTTCCGTTTCAATGAATGATAATTGCAAGGTGATGAAAAGGTTGCAGATTATGAAATTAATTACAGTGAAATGAATGCTTTATTATGACACATTTAATGGATTATTCATTGGGAATGCGTATTTCAGTGATTACGAACATTCAAAAATGGAATGCTCAATGAATTACTGGTACAAATCATCAATAAACAAATGCAACGATCATCAATGCATTATGATGAAAAACACAATCATCGTGGTCTGAATGGTTTGATATTAGGATGCGTATCGGGTGCGTCTTCGTATTCGAACAGTTTGGAATTGTCACGATAGAAGACATGGGCATCCCTCGCGAAACCACAACGTACATCGAACGTGATCGTCGTGTTCAGACAATCACCAGACCTCCATAAATACCTGAAATCAATGAATTTAGACATATGAACTTCGTGTGAAATATTGCTTTGCGATCATGACGCATTCAAAGAATTCACAAGAAGTTTGTGTTGAACATTCAAAAAATGGAACATTCAATTAATCACCACGCGTCCTCTGCAAATTTCACAATGAAGCGTCATAAAGATCTTGCTTGGTAATGCATATCATAAAGTGATTCAATCACTAAATATCAATGAACCACTAAAAAAATTTCGCATCTGAAGGCTGATGAAAGAGTGTGTGTGAGAATTTCTAAATCTCACAATTAGCTTAAAATCGAAATTTCAAATGTGCTGAACAAACAATTGCGGGAAAAACAATCGTGAGCAAATTGAAAAGAACCAAAGAAGAAAATGAGTGCAGCACAAACCAGTCGTCTCGAAGTCTTTGCAGCTGATACGTGTAGAAGATATTACATTCGTGATTCCACGTCGGCACTTTCGCTAATACGGTTGTGTCGTCGGATTCTTCACACATTATGCGACAATACACTCGTGTTTGATTGCGCTGAAATGTTTTCCGATCAAGTTTTTTTTTGCAATTTTTCCAACGCCAAACGAATTTTGGTAGCTTCAGTTACAACGATCAAAAAATGCCAACAGCGGTATCTGTTTGAAAACAATTTGAGGTTCAATTTTGAATGAAGTTTTCAGTTCCATCAATCGCACATAGATTCGATAACGACTGGTCAGTGCGCGAGAAATTTGGACATAAATTTATCATTGGAAACAATTAAACCGTTTGTTCCATGATAAAATGACGGAAGCATCGCGTGCATCAGCAAATGACGCGCTTCTTTTATCGTAAGAATGCGCAATTTTGTAGCACATTCAAGATCAAAATAACTGCTGCAAGAGTGCGCGTATTTCTGGCTGAATGCTGATGCAGGTTGTCACCGAGATAGTGATATTGAAGAGTAGTGAGAATTATGAAACCAAATAGAAAATCATCGAATTGGAATAGATTTGTTTTCAGAAGTGCATTATCATTCCAGGAATTGAATGTTAATCACGTGAAAGCTAATCGAGTCTGCGAATATCAGTTGTGAACGATTTTAAAAGTACGGCCTAATTTTGCAACCAAACCAATAAAATATTGAGTTTTTGCAGTTCAACTTCTCGTGTTCGGATCGTACTGTCTTTCAGATAGCCGTCAATTAAATGAATCTTAAGGTTCGATAAAAATACCACTTGAATACAACTACTCGAGTACCAAAAAAAGTACCAAATACTTAACACGCTCTGACAAATCCTTTTATTGCGAGGATGACTTTTGAACTGCGCTTAAACGCGTTCAAGTTGGTTCAATATTTTGCGTTCCATCCTTTATGAACATTGATACGTATTTTGATCGTCGCAGCATGGTGGTGTGCATTGATTCCGGTTTATTCATTCAGATATCTCACTCAATATAGATTTTTATTGTGACGAAACAAAGTGACGATCATTGAATGATGAAGAAAATGCTATTTTTTCACGATCTGGGCCTCATTTGACGAGGGATTATGCAAATTTACCTTATCGACATCCTCGTAACAACCTGGATTTTGTTCAATATTAGTGTTTGGTAGGTGAAGCGCACATCTCGAATAGTTATGTCCGCTTATTGAATTACACATTAACTGTCTCGTGGCTGCAATTTAACTTTCTTTTCGAAAATTCAACCATTCTGAGAAAAGAGGAATGAAAGCGAAGCATTAAGATATAATCGCATTTAATGAGCGTAGAAAAATAAAATTTCATCAAAAAAATTTCGTCAACAATTTTTGCGCTGCATGCAACAGAACCTTCAATCCAAGAATTTCGAGTCTGCCCAAGATCTACGTAATCGAATTTGATACATGCTACTTTTGATGTGTGATACTACTAAAATTTTTGCATGCTCATCTCAATCGGCATATCATTCGCCATTCAAAAATGGATTTGTCGATAAATTCTGCAGAAAAATTCAAACTCTCTGCGGACGAAATTGTCGTCGTTGGACATGATGATGTATTTTTTTCATCATTGGGAATAGAATAGCTCTCGCGGTGGGAGAATTTGTATGACGACATTTGAAAAGTTAGAGAAATTTGTCGCCAAACAGTACAAACTGAATTGCTTTCCATCAGTGAATCTCATTGCACTGAAAAAGTTCTCAATAGCGTTAAATATTCACAAATGAAGAACGTAAATGCAGAAGAACTCACTCCAGTAATAAGGCTTTTTGGGTAATGCCTCAGCAAAACAGTTCATAACAAGAAACCAGATGACCAAGAAGTCCATGAAGATTTTTTCTTTCATCGTTCGCGAATACTGAATGCGGTAAGAAACCAGAATCTTCATTCACGATATGACGAGAGAGTTGGAGAGCACGAGAATACGTATCCGCTCGATATGAACATTTGCATATTGAGCATGCGACGGCGATGTTTTTTGATTGTTCGAACCTGTTCCGTTGAAATGATAAAAACATCAAATCCAGACCACAATGCGCATATCAACAAATTATCAACGATGAAATAGATCATTTGGATGGAATTGCAACAGGATTTGTGATGACCTTTTCAAACACACACACACACACACACGAAGAATGCGAACACCAATGAATCAACGCTTCTTTCTGCATTAAAAATCCGCAAAGCTTTTACCCTATTGAGTTTGTTCGGTCATTTCCGACCAATTTTTTCTTTGAAATTAGTGCTTTCGAGTGCAATTATCGTCTGATCACATTGCTGATATTGCCTTCATGCAGGCAAATACGAACGAATTCTCAGTGATCATATGGGCAATTGCAAACCAAACAAACACTTGCGTGCAGCTAATGAGAAAATCAGATACCTGAAAATATTGAAAGAAATAAAAGGACACAGTTCAGCAATGCCTTGCAGATTTGAATTGATAATTGCGGTGAGTATGCAGATTCGCTAAGTGAATGTGTTCAATAGCCATATATTAACACAACACGTCTTTTTTATTTCGTAAATGCTAAAATATTCCTGGAGCATTTATCTGAAACCTACTCTATTACACATTCAGGATCTACCTAATTCTCATACACATTCGGAACGTTGATTCTGTTTACGTATCTTCAGGTCAGCGTGAATTTATTCGCTTCACCGATCAATCCCATGCATGATATCATTTGATTAGTGATCACATATGCCGAATTTGATCCAAACTTTCAACAGTATTGAGTTGAACGGCATCCGATGATTTATATCAGTAAGGTTTTGATGAGTGCATATCAAAGCATTCAAAAACGTGCTTTCAATCCGCATGAAGAACACACCCCATCCACATTATTTTCTGTTTTCATTCATTCCACTAATTATACTCTTATCCTCATTAGCACGATGTCCAGCTTAAGTAAGTGTGATTCTCACATGACGCAAACTACGGTACCAAGCCATTCATAACTCCTATTATTGCTGCTTTCATTCATTATAAGAAGTATTCTTATTGTTGCTATGATTATTTTCATTAACGCTATCATAACAGTCAATTTGACCACTGTTCCATGAATCATTGCAATCCGTAATTAACTAACACGTGTAAATGAACTGAACGAGCACATGTTTAATAATGATGATATCGTAATTATCAAGGATTTTGTTCATTATTAATGAACAAAAGGCGATAGTCCATGAGGAACATCTGTGTGACGCAATCGCAATATTCGAAACACCTCGTCAAAACGAAACGAGTGCTTGATTTCATTTATATTTTGGATCTGTCTCACGTAACTGTCAACAGCGTTTGATGAACGCGATTGCACTGTGACAACACAAATAAATTCCGTTGTTAGCAAATATCAGTGGATCAGTTCATGCAACTCCCAACTGCTGAATATTCCAGGTCTTAGTTGTTGGCCAAATCCTTTTTCAACACAGAAACTTCCGGTATCCGTTCGATGTTCACTTCACAATCAATTTTTTTGTCTTCCTCAAAAGCTCCACAATACGAAGTGAGATACTAAGCCTATGCTCATGATAAGCACCTTTCACTGAGGTGATGGCAGTGGAAAACACAATTTAGGATTTGTTTGAAAGGAGCTCGTGGCCCATTTGAAATTGTAGTTTACTTGAATTGTGTTGAAATGTTGCCCGTTCGTTTTGCTGACAATTTATAAAAGTAAATTCTTGACTTGAGCTAATAAATTTTTTAAACTCGATCAATTTTTGCAGTGATTCTTGCGACTGAAGTTTGACACCTGTAACGTGGAATTTTCAAGAAATTTATGTTCGATTCCTTTATATTCACAAGTTGCATTTTAGATAGATCCCGTAAGCTGCGTTGTTCTCACCAAGCATCCATCTGAATGAGCAATCTAATGATATTGGCGGATGTGAACACATACGTGACAACGGTGTTCGGCGTAATACTGAATGGACTCATCATTGTATTCGCACTCAACTGTAAAGTGAATATTATTCGTGAGTTCAATCGACTTCTCATCCTGCAGTCTATCGTTGAAATTGCTTGCAGTGTGAATACAGTTCTTCTCAAAAAAGTAAGTCATCCTCAGGATCATCAATTTGCCCAGGAATTTGGCTACAATCGCATTTCGAAATTTTGAAAATGTTTCGTCTATTTTTGATCGTTGATGTTCGAGGAAACAAGCAAATTTTTGGGTTTCTGAGCGTGTCGATTAGTCTTCGATCGATTGTTTTTTAGAGCTTTCCGTACACGTTCCATTCCATTAATGGCATGAAGTTGAATGTTATAAATTCACTGTTATAAAATACCATATAATCGATTGTTTATGAGATAAGTGTCATCGGCTAACCTAGAGAATATGCAAGATCCACAGCAATTACAACTTGTGATGAGCTCGCGGAAAAAGGTGCTGCCCACTAACTGCTTGGGGCTTAAGAGCGATTTTTGAGCTGCTCACGCTAATGCTTGCCTATCTTCCATCTGCCCACTCACTGCTCGTAAAGACGAGCATGAACGAAGCAAAATTTTTGCTCCCATTTTACTGGTGATTTTCCCGTTAATGATTCTCGTGACTAAAACATTAATCGTGAAAAAAAATCTCGATGAAATATTCTCAATGCATCTCAGGCGATAAATTTTCAAGCATAAATCCGATCAAGCACATTTCGTGATTAAGCAGTGGCTTAAGTTATCCTAGCTTCTTAGCATTTTATTGCGAATCTTCTTGATTCCAAAATCAGCTATGAAATTTCAGCAATACGTTGGCGAGTCATTGGAAATAATGCTGACTGGAATTATAGTGAAGCTACCGAATGCGATAGTTTATGCTTCATATGCTTTCGAAGCAACATTGGTTTACATGTGGATATTTGTGATGCCAGTGACGTTCGTCTATAGATATTTCAGCATTTGCGGGTATTCCGTTGGATTCGATTTCATTGATAACAAAAATCTTTATTGCATTTTCCCTAGAAGTATTTGTGTAATCGCAGAACAATCCTCAGTACATACTCATTACAAACTCGTATAAGTCAATTATGCTGCTTAATCATAAGCCAATTATGCTGCAGTTCAGCTGGGATGTATTCATTCCATTCAATGAAATTATAGTTGTCCCATCGATTCTTCTCAACGTTCATTCAATTTACCGGCATTTTCATCAAGAGATCATTTTTTCCACATTTTTCAGGCAGCCAGCAGCAACTAAACGATCCAGAATGATATGTGTTTCGTGTTGTTTGACTTTCATAGTCTCAATGCTCGTATTCGTTACATATAGAAATGTTGCGCTTGTCGATTTCGCTAAATCGCATCGAACATCACTCGGTTTCCATGTCGAAATGCAAAAAGACGTAAGGCTGCACTGTCATATTTTTTTGTCATATTTCTGTCATACTGACCTATCATATTTAAAATGATTAGACTTCAGTGAAGAAATTGAGAAATATTCGACGAACTCTTCTGTTGCACATTAATCTTCAGCTACAAATCAGCTACAATCAGCCAAATTTGATCCATCATGGTCGATTATCAAAGAGCTTTATAACCAAAAAAGAAAAAAGAGCCGAATTAAGCCTAAGCCTAAGATGTTCGTATTGAACAACGTTTGTGCTGATGCTTTCACAGATACTTCTTGAGCAATTCAGGAAGTGTTTCTGGCGTTGTCACTACCAGTGACATTTCTGATGGTTACGTTCGCTTGCTATGCAACCGCGTTATTTTGTATCTATAAAATTCAAGTGAAATTATCATCAATGGTTCTATCGCAAGCAAGCAGATCTCTTCAACAACAACTCATTAGAGCGATGTGCATGCAAGTGAGCTGCTGTACTTTCACATAGCTTTTTATCTCCACAAGAGACCGCTTCAATCTGACTTCATCAAGTAATGGCGAAATAAAATAATCATTTCGCACTCCACACAAAAATACTTTAGAAGATAATCTTATATAGTTCAATTCTTCCAAAGAATAGTGTTTTTTCTTTTCGCAAACATTTAACGAAAATTTTATTGATTCGCATAGCACTTATTGTCAACAAACGATAAAAGCTCCATTAGGCAGAATTGTGCATTTAACAATCAGGTTCTATGGAATATTGAGAGATTCGTTCTGTGGAATCAGAGCGTGTTATATATGAATTAAAATCAACCAAACAGCACGTTGAAATTGCCTCAAATTGATTCGTTCTAAAATTGAATCTGAGTGTGCTATATCTAAATTAAAGGTCAACCAAATAGCACACTGAAATTGTCTAAAATTAAGATCCACAATGAAAAGTGAACCCATTTAACTCAAAATCTCTTCAAACCAAAACTTTCTGCATCTAGCATTGCACAGAAATTGCCTAACGATCAACCTGATTATAGGCAATTCTACCATTTCTACTCTATGTGGTGCCCATCTTGTTGCTTCTTTGCTCGTACTACTTCGAATGGTCACAATGGTTAATGTACATCGTCAATATCTACTCAATCTGTCTTCCGTGGCATGCCCTAGCGAATCCTCTGATCAATATGTATTTCATAAAGCCGTTCCGGAAGCTCGCCATTCGTCTCATTCTCTTTCCAGTGCGACTATGCACATTAAAATACGACAACAGGACGAGCGCATCAAACGCGATCATGTTCATCACTGAACCGTCGAACGCAGTGAACACCTCGAAGCGATCTTAAAGTATTTGCTGTAAAATATATGTCAGTCAAACAATGTTTGTAAGAATGTAAACGATGAATGCTCTAAAAGTTGTGACAGTCTCATAATAAATACGAATGCTCAAGCAATTTATAGTGATCAGTTTAATGACAGAAACGAGACAACGAAGAAGAATGTTGAAGAAAATAACAGTGCTTGTTCTGTTCCACCGATGACTGCTTTGTGAGTCGTTCGCGGATAATCGAATGAACAACGTATATTCGTCTTAATGCATTTCCTGTGATACCTCAGCAACCAGGCATCGTCTTGGTTTTTCATCTGAATGTTCAAAATTTTCAACAGATACTTCTGTTTGCATATTTGAAGCGTCTCTTTCGTATTTGAAGCGTAAAGCTGATTCATAATCGACATCCACATAAATATATGCAAATGTTGGTTTTGTTGTTGGTTTCGTTCGAGGTCGAGGAGAGAATTGGCGATAGAGAGATCAAATTGTGATCAAAATGTGATCAAAAATTCAACATTTCACGATGATTCAACCCGACAAACTTCAACTGCAATTGAATGTGAAATCATTCTCACTTCGTAGTCATAACTTCTTATGATTTTGTTATTAGGCACTGAAAATTCTTGAGCTCAAAGAGTTGATCATTAGTTTAGATCAGCAAACTGAACAAATGCTCATTTCCACGCCTCTTTTGGAAATTTCTTTAAGTACAAGTGAATTACACAATCGCCATTATTTTCATGGTAGATCAGTTGGGCTCTGATTTGAGATCAACTCGCGAATCATTACCATATAATTCTTCCAGAAATTCATATCATCCCACATTCTCTGCTCGACAGCATTTAGAAATGAGGCAGTTCTGTAAAATATCAAAAATTATCATATACATTTTTAGAAATCATAAACATATTTGCGTAAAAGCCTAGAAAACATACGGATAGACTATAAATGAGAGGAAAGTTTAGCAAAAGTATCATTGCATAGAATTTGTTATTAGTTGAGGCTGTTGGTTTTGTTCGAGGTCGAGGAGAGAATTGGCGATAGAGAGGTGACTGGGATAAATGCAGCAGCAGCAATCAGACATGTGCAGTGGTAGTAGTGGCTGGTTAATGAAGCAACAGCTGAACAACTACGGTTATGCGTCGTCGTCGTCATTGAACAGTGTCCCATCTTCAGCAATTAATCTCCTACAACAACCAAAATATTTCGATTGTATTTCATCGTCCCCTATTACAAGAAGCGAGTTCGAACAACGTCAAGACGCTGTCAGGTATATTCATTCATTCAGTTACCATGTAGTTCAGCTGCATGTGAAGGAGACGCATCTAATGGCCTTGGCTTCAGCTCAGATTTGCGTATTGAGCTTGAGTGCGTGAACTTTCCCAAATTCAGGCATAATTCTAGGGTAATAATTTGGAAAAATGAGCAAAAGGTTTGGTAAAATGAGCGAAAAAGAGGATTCAAAAAATATGATTCGGTATTTGAGTGGAGTTTTTGACACGAATGGTGTTTTTGCTTGGCCGTGACGACAATCGGCCAGACGTTCAATAGTTACAAGGGAACACTGAACATTCGATCGTTGATATGCTAAAATTATAATAAGATTGGAAGCAGTGAGAAGTGAAGGAGCTACAAAGCGTACACGAATAACGATTATAGTAATAGTAAACATATTGAATGGTGACTAAGCTCCTGATTTACATGCCAAAAATACATCGTAAAGAAATGGTACATGAATAGCAAAAGAAGTGATGATGTACCCTCAATGATGATCAAGCAATACATTATTGATTAGACGATTATAACTATGAACTGATAATATCACTGATAGCGGTCCTATCCTACTGATAGCGGTTCTATTCTCTTGTTATAATGATAAGGTTAATCAACAAATGCTAGCTCTGATAATAACAACCAGGCCAGTTATGAAGACAGCAGTAGCGACGGCGATAATGTGACTGGCAAAAATTAATCGTAAAAATGATTGGAGACAGTGGTAAGAGCAACACTGATATTATTAACGAATATGATTCGTTGAGAGGATATGATCGCATAAATTTAGATATATGGACGAATTATTACATGATATGCGTAAGCTGAATTGTATTGACATACGAAATGCAACATTGTTCATTCATACGCACAACTTGATCATGTTAGAATTGGATCGAATTTGGCAACTCATTTATCAGCAAAGTCGTTTCGGATGTCAGCAGTCATTCAATGTTGGTTCTTATCAAGAATACAGATGACGTGATACGTTCAATTGAAACAAGATTAAAATTTCATTTCAACCATACATCTTTACTGATAAAATCGACATTGATGAGTGCGAACTGCAGCCATGCGAAATATTTTCATCAAACGGCAACGATATGATAGCACTGCAACAAAGAATGTTGATTACACCACAAAAACAAAATGGCGATCATGCATCCAACATTTGCCGAATATTGCATTCAAAAAGCAGAAAACTACGTCAACTGGAATCTGAAACTGGATGTCACATACTTATTAGAGGACAAGGATCACTGAATGTTAGACAGTTTGAATTTTAACCATTCAATCCGCATATCGTTTGTCTAAGGATATGATGAATTTAATGCGAGATGATCGGAAACGATGGTATGACGCGGCATGAAGTCGTTATCCTAAAGGTCAGAATCTCTATCCGCTCGTATTGAAAAATTCAATACGAGCGGATAGAGATTCTGACCTTTAGGATAAATTCAAGATGACCCACTGGAAATACCTCTTCAATAGGGTTAATCCTTTGGTTCCCTGATGAGCACAAATGCAAAGATTTAAAACAGAAACATGATAAATTCTCGAATACTCAGACCGTTCCATCTCGAAGAATATTCAACTTTTCATACTGAGGATCAGCCGTCTTATGTGTTTAAGATTAAGAGAAAGGTTGAACAATAAAGAAAGAAATAAAGTGAATTAAGCATATGCCAATTTCAGAATCGCCGACGTGAGTCACGTTTGAAACGATACGCTGGCTGGGAACATCTTAATGAACCACCGCATGTTTTTGTCATAGCCTTTGATAAAGATCTGAAAAGTTGTGAACTAAAATTGAACGCAGGCGTTCAAGCAATAACAGCAATCATCAATAAAGCATCTACAGATTTCAAAGACTCAAAAGAGAATCCTTGATGCGCCATTCAATTTTCACTTCCAAAATTGAATCTGCGATTCCAGCTAATTCCTCTGGATAATTCCCACTGCTTTTGGGCAATTCGTTCAACTCGTTTTTGAATCATTAGCTTCAATTTCGATTTAGTGTCGTCATCATTCCGAATTGTTTTGCCGAAAGATTTAGTACTTCATTATCATACTTATTCCTTCACTTTTACTTCTGTTGAATTTTTTTTCATCGTAAATAAATCGTTTTGAAACAATAAGTTGACCATGAATAAAACAAATTTGCCAGTGGAAGGAGCAGCAGTTCATGAAACCATGCTAACTTGAATCCCTAAGTTTCGTGGTTACGGTCGGTGAACATTACTACGCCATCCTTATCGTATGAATGAAATTTGATTCAGTGACAACGACCGGCAGTTTCTACGATAAGATTTTTCCATCGGAACCTTCTACAACTGAAAAGGGATCTCTGCAATGATCTTCTGCTGTTAAAGTTGAGGTATTGTTTGATCATGCTAAAAACAGTCACCTCAGCTTTCGGATGAGCATTTGTTTCCTTTGCCGTGAATATATCTTTTCAGGTGCCATATATTCTGCAACTGCATATAAGTGTTTCGTTTTCATGATTTTGTTGACGTTTATTTTTGTTCAGTGACATTTGTGCAGTTTTTGTTGAACTATTGCTTGGAAGTGACTGATAAACGGATGATGAGAATGGAAATGTGTGCGAAGAAAATAGAACGACTGGTGATGTTTTATTGTTATAATGTCATGCCTAATGAAATTTATACAACGTCGTATCTTTGCCTTGATGCACATATTCAATGAATGCACAAATCTTGCATTCAGTCAAGAGTGTGCATCGTTTCACTCACATCAAAGAATTATGCGCTCATTAATCGTCGACCTTGGCCGTTTCACTTCTACCCTCCATCTTATTATTATTATGCATCGAACGTTCCTCTCAGAGTCATCGTCTCATGGATAAAGGAAGAAATGTTGGTTGTCGCGTGCAAGTGTCGATTCATTTGTGAAATTGCTCGAATCTGTTCAGTTGCCTTGTACATTATGCAGTCATCGTTTTCACTTCCACACCTTAGATTTCCGAGAATTTCTATCATAAAAAGCATTTTGACAGGAACTGCACCTCAGATTCGATTGTTATTGCTGATATTTTGTTGAATAAATAAGAACATTGTGTTACACATTTCTGGCCTTTGTTAACGATCCACTTTCCACGAATCATCATCATTTCGCTGATTTTTACATCTCGTCAAACCCTTCCCTACAACTGCCTTCAGTCCGTTTCATCTCACTCGAAAAATTTGCTATGAAATCAACGATCAAATTGTTCCTCTTACAAACCTATAATTTTCCACTGCGATGTATTGAAATCCTTTCGAAGCTTCTTACTTCAATGAGCTTCTCTTTTTTTATTCGATGTTTTATCGCTCGTAATTTTCAGGATGAGAAATGTGTTTTGCTGTCAGTGACATCCCAGCACTCATCCATCCATCCATCCATCTATTTATTATTTTCTTTACTTGCTTATAATCTGATTATAAAGTTTTCAAACGGCTGAGATGTTCGCAAAATCTTTCTGCTAAATCAATTATTGTATATGTGAATGATCGTAGTGAACAGATGTGTTGGGTGGTTGCATCGAATGAAACAAATACGTATCGAATGAAACGTAATCATAACCAAATATTTCGCAATCAAATCAATATGGAACGGATGATCAGTGCACTGAATGAACTGTTGCTAATGGCAGTTGTCAGTGGCTGTTACTATACAGTCATCGATTGCTTCAATCACTTCAATACATGCATTTCACTTGTTCCCACTCAACTCACAAAAATAAATAAAAAAAAACTGTTCGTTCGCTATAACGACTCTCAATCTGTCACCAAATATATAAACTGTCATACGTCCCTCCCAAATTCAATGTCATTCATATACCCCTTCCGTACCATCCATTCACAAGTTTTCATCCAGTCTCATCATCAGTATATTCTTCGCAACTTCCTTCTCCTCATGAATCATCTTTGATTACTCATTTTCACACTTTAAAATGTGATCGCAAAGTTTTACTGTTCATTTCAAAGTGTTCATGTCTGCGTGTGTGCGATATTGTAAAACGATGAATTTGCGTACAATTTTTCAATCTGCCGAAAAGTCTTCGCGGAATATTTTCTGAAATAACGAAGAGGATATTGTCTTTATCTCAAATAACAAGGAGGATAATATCTTTATGTGAAATAGCAAAGAGGACAGTGTCTTTATCTCTTTGAATGCGTGAATTTGACTCGATTATATTCATGCGAAATTTCTTAAAGCTTTCCGATGTCGTCGATTAGTTATGCGGCAGAAGAATGACGAACTCGTAATTCTGATCGTTTGTGACCGGTACTCATAAGTCGAATGAGATTTCTTAAACGTTATTTGAACAAAAAATAAGCACCGCCCTGAAAATCATCAATTTATTACGCGTTAAGCGAATTGTTAATTTAGTTGTGTGAGTACACGCTCAGCGTTTGTTCGGTTGGTGCTACTAGCCAGTTGGTGGTTGTTTCGATTCGAAGTGCTTTGCAGATTGCTAGTTATTGACGACTGAAAACATGGTTCGTTGTTTTTTGATTGTCAATGATTCGTTTATTGTGTTGGTGCAGTTCATTAGATTCGAAAAGAAGTGTGAAGTACTCTCGAATCGCCTTGCGATTATTGCGAAATGAAGGAAATGGCTGCTCGACGAAATAGATCAGCTTTATAGCTGATTCATCGAACTTAAGTTATTCGGATATGTTTAGCAGCAATCCACAATGGAAAGCATTTTCAGATGAATGGTGAAATCCTAGTCAGTTTTTACTTAAGCTCACAGTCAGTAATAAAAATTGGAAACGCTTCCTTTGTAAGGACAGAATTTAGATTGTAACGGGTAACATTTGATAAATGAGTAGGAAAATTTCATATTTCTAAATGTAACATGCTCATAAAAATCACCTCGTAAAAGGGATCAGTATGCCACCCAAAAGTGAGCATAAAATGCTACCGTATATTTCGTTAGATGACGACACGTCATATGAAATTTATGCATATTTATTTTGGTATTTATCAATCTGATTGTAAGATTGATGCAATTGCCATAAAATACAGCAGATGGAAGAGTCCTTTTCGTTTTTTTAGAGAGAGTCACGAGCTGAAAGTATTGATTTTTGGATGCTTTTCCTCTTCGCTCGTTTGTGTGCTGCTAGGAAAATCAGCAGCAATTATATTCACGTGTAATATAAAAGGAGAATAGCTGCACGCCTGACTGCCTCCCACATTCATTATCCATGGTTCGTTCATCGTATGTCAGTCGATGATGAATTGTGCACTCAAAAAAAAGAAGGAAGATACGCCTCAAAAATAATGAGAATGTGAAGGGATTTCGAAGTACTTCTGATGACATATTTATGTGTTTCTGAGTGACTTCGCAGCATCGAGATTTTATTATAACTACCTTCCTATTAGTAAAAGAAAACCTTATAGCAATACACTTCTGAAGGCAATCTCGTGAATGTTTTCGAAAGAAAATGTGCTGCTTGGGTTGTTTGCTTTAGAGGAACGTATTTGGAGTGTCTTTATCGTACGAGGAAAGACTATTTAGCTATGCATTCGAATTAGAAAAAGATAGATGTTATGGTGTGTGTTATGGGTAGCAATGGGATTTCGTTATTATAACTTCATCATTGGGACATTCATCATTATTATTATTATTGTTTCGTAGGCAGCGAGGGATTGGGAAGAGACTTTTGTGAGCGAGTGAATGAATCTTCATTCGCTTCGTTTTGTTTTTATTAGTTTCATTTGATTCAATTTGCTTTCACTGCAGGAAGAGCTAATTTGAGACACAGAAGTGCGTTGATGTGCAGTGGTTATTTCATTATCCATCTCTCACACATACACACAAACTGTTATTGTCTATCACTTAAGTCATCCGAAAGTGCAATACAATATCAACTGATGTGCTGAAGGAAAAAACTGAATCGAAAGTACTTGCGTAGTACTTTGAATGTAAAAGTTTCAAAAGCAGTGTATCCATATGACGAATTCAATTGCATGGAATAGTTTAGTCATGCAGACGATCCGGGATTCTTGAAGTCGCATACAGCGCTTTAAAAAATTCGATTTGAACGATTCAAAATTTGTTTCTTCAAGAGTGTCGTATAAGTGGGCGATTCTCATCTACCAGTAAGGATGGGATCGTGACATGTTCTTTCATCAAATAAGGGATTTAGATGTGACTTCGAATGAATGATGTTGTCTATTTCAGCGTGAAGTTATCTCAGTTCATGTCGGGCAAGCCGGTGTGCAAATCGGTAACGCATGTTGGGAATTGTTCTGCTTGGAACACGGCATTCAGCCGGATGGAAAGTTGCCTTCCGACAAACAGGGTCAAATTGACGACTCGTTTTCGACGTTCTTCTCGGAAACGGGTACCGGACGACACGTTCCCCGTGCTATCATGGTCGATTTGGAGCCTACAGTCATAGGTATGTGTGCGATTTGTCAAACTCATCTTTGCATCTGTGTGATTTTCATTAAGAAATTAACAGTGCTAACTGGGGATTCTAGTTGCAAATGATTTTTAAATGACGTACTCATCAGAATTTTGCTGATTGATTTCATAGAAACATTCCATTACACTTGTTCCGAAAGATTGATCGTTAATAAAATTTCGCAATTGCAGATGAGATTCGCACAGGAACATACAAGCAACTGTTTCATCCTGAACAAATGGTCACTGGCAAGGAGGATGCGGCCAACAACTATGCTCGAGGCCATTACACGATCGGAAAGGAGGTGATCGATCTTGTGTTGGACAGAATTCGCCGTCTCACAGAGAATTGTTCAGGATTGCAAGGTTGGTCAGTCATATCGTTTGCAGTTTAAGATACTTCTCAAGTTTTGATTAGCGATGCCGTAACTGCCAGCTTGCAGTGATGATTCAATTCCTGAATTTAAAGATTTTAGGTTTCCTGATCTTCCATTCGTTCGGAGGTGGTACTGGATCCGGTTTCACATCGTTGTTGATGGAGCGTCTTTCGGTGGATTATGGTAAGAAGAGCAAACTGGAGTTCTCCATCTATCCAGCACCTCAAGTCTCGACTGCTGTCGTTGAGCCATACAACTCAATTCTGACAACGCACACAACACTCGAACATTCCGATTGTGCGTTCATGGTTGATAACGAAGCGATTTATGACATCTGTCGTCGCAGTTTGGATGTTGAGAGACCATCATACACCAATTTGAATCGTTTGATTTCGCAGGTTCGTTTAGTAGTAAAGTAATTCGATTACTGTTACTGTTATTACTACTATAATTATTATTATTTTTATTATCATCATTAATGGTGAAGTTCTCTTTTTCGAGAAATTTATCGAATTTAATTTCGCTTTCAAATTGTGGAGTAGAAATATTTCAGGTTGTGTCATCGATAACCGCATCGCTTCGTTTCGATGGAGCGTTGAATGTTGACCTGACGGAATTCCAAACGAATTTAGTACCGTATCCGAGAATACACTTCCCGTTGGCTACGTACGCACCAGTGATATCGGCCGAGAAGGCATATCATGAATCGTTATCGGTTGCTGACATCACCAACTCGTGTTTCGAACCGTGCAATCAAATGGTCAAAGTATGAGTTGACTTGCTTTAGTTTCTTGTGAATTCTTTTGATTACTCAGAGTGAATCATTGCGGAGTTTTATTCGGATATTTGAATCATCTGATAACCGTTAGATGTGTTTGCTGTGAATGTGCTGAGCATTGATGTTTCAGTGTGACCCACGAAAGGGGAAATACATGGCCGTTTGCCTTCTGTATCGTGGTGATGTGGTACCGAAAGATGTGAATCAAGCAATTGCTACTATCAAAACAAAACGTACCATTCAGTTCGTCGATTGGTGCCCAACAGGATTCAAGGTCACAAATTGCTTTTTAATCATTATAGTATCAGGAAATTGAATTGTTTCGCTGGTATGTGCACATGAATGACTATTTGAAATGATTTGATGTGTGTGTATAGCAATTCGATTCCAAAGGAAACGTTTGCATTAACGAGTGAAAGATTGATTGGTGCATGATATATTGGTGAGTTGAAATGATTATCTTGCATTTCATTATATATTCCCTGTTTAGGTCGGTATCAATTATCAACCGCCAACGGTGGTACCAGGTGGTGATCTTGCGAAGGTGCCGCGTGCAGTTTGTATGCTCGCCAATACAACTGCCATTCAAGAAGCATGGGCACGTCTCGACTATAAGTTCGACTTGATGTACGCGAAACGAGCGTTCGTACATTGGTACGTCGGTGAGGGCATGGAAGAGGGTGAATTCTCGGAGGCTCGTGAAGATCTGGCTGCGCTCGAGAAGGACTACGAGGAGGTGAGCATGTCTTCTGGAAATTTTTTTTTGCATTTCTCGTTGATATGGTTTGGTATCAGCGAAATCATTAATTATCTGTTGATTGAGGCTTAACGACCTAAAAAGCGATATTAGTGTGCAGTTCAGTTGTTTTGCACTTGTATTTGATCATCATAACGTTTAGAATATCAATTTTTGGATTGGCATTCGCCATTAAATGATCACGAAATTAATTTCAGGTTGCAATTGAATCATTGGAAGGTGAGGAGGAAGGTGAAGAATACTGAACGATGATATCCATTCAGTGTTGATTGATAAATTTTATTTTATGATATTGTTCTGTCTCATATGCTGTTCTAAACTTATGTTTTTATTTCAATCCCTCAAGCTTTATTCACTGCGTTCTTTTTAAGCTGTCCTCAAAGCTATGAGTGGCAATTTTTTTGCACGTATGTTCCAAGTTCATTCAGTTTTATCCGTTGGTAAACTTTTATCTCTGATTACGTTTTATGGCGTTGGTATTGTGCAGCATTATGATTCCATGTTTTTTAAATGGTTATCTCTTTCAATGCAAATACTTATTCTATTCTAAATATGATTTTATGCAATTCCTTCTTGGATGTTTCTTTTGTAGTTCAATAAATGTTTTAGATATTTGAATGCCTTATATCTCTTTGTTGTTTTTATGCAGATTTATCATCTGCGGGTTAAGAGAACATGCCACTATCTGATAAAATCAAGAAAATAACAGTGTTTTGTTGAGGAATCACTGATGAGAGCTAGAATTGGAAACATTTTTGTGGTATCTTGAGGTGCTCAATAAACAGTCAATTGAAGAAACAGTTTTTACTAAATGAATAATCTGTCGAATGCGCAGGATTAGTGCTCAAATTTATGGAAGCTGAGCTCACTCAATTGCTTGATATCATAACGAATGCCATAGTGGAAAAAGTTACGAAGTGCAATGCAGGCATGGATTCGAAATGAACATGCGTGTATGTGAATTTATTGAAATGGTAGTCAGTTAAGAGGTTCACTGGTAGCATCACATGGATGATTTCTAGTATCAGCGTGGACGGATTGTGTAGTCTCAATTGTGATTGCCGGCATTCTCAATTTTGAAGCAATATCTGATGTGTGGTTGTCATTACAAGTCATTAGAAGACTTGCGATTTTTGAAATCGCAAGTGAATGTAGTTCTTCACAAGATGGAGGGAGATGTATTGTGCGACGAAAGATTAAAATCAATGTGTGCTCAGCCTTTTGGCGTTTCCATTATCCGCTCGTTATCCGTGCACATTGGCTAGCATTGTGTTCAATTTAACAATTCGTTTTCTTTTTATCGGATTAAGAAGCAGTACTTGATGGATTTATACGGTTGATTGGATGAATTCTGATGCCGTATTGCCACTTTTGCATTTTTATGTGATCGTTTTCTGAAAGAGTTTTTGGAGATTTTTGATTCGTTCATTGCAGAAATAAGAACGGCTTCTGCGAAATGAATATTGAAGTTGAGGAAAAAATACGGCAACTTGAATGTGTGATATGCTCAAAATGCTCAGCACTAACACACCTTCACATGTATGGATTGCCGTCGACGAATCGAGACGATGTCCTCAATCAGGTTATCACAAACCTTGAACAACGCAATCGAGTGGGTTTCTTGTTGAATCATTGAACTTGATGACGGACTTTGAACTGGCTCAATTGTTTTTCTGTTTTATGTCTCTGAATTTCTCATTGATATTACAAACTCATTAATTGAGTGATTGTGAATCATTCATTGAATTCCAGTGATTCAATTGTAAATGTTAAATTTGTTCATGACTTTGTAAACTTTACAGCATTTCCTCTCATTCACACTCTGATTTCGAATTGAAACGTTGAAATTCAATTGGTCTTGTCGGAAGGAACAATTTCAATTGAAATTTACAACATTTTCATTTGTCATACTCGGATTTCGATTTGAAGCATTCAAATTCAAACTTATTGAAAGAGAAAATTCAAGCGTAATTCCAGGCTGTCTTCGCGCGTATCAATTGTTTATTGTTGGAAGGATCATGGCGTCGTCTGTGTGATGAGATTGTTTCATGTTTGCCAGATTATAGTTGTGCCACGCAAATCGGCTCATTACAGCAGTTATTCGATCATATCGAGTTATTGTTGGATGTAAACAACACCAATAAAACATTGGTGATTGTCTTTGCTTTCGCTGAATCTCTGCAACGGCTCAGCGCTCGATTTTTGAAGGCTTTGTTTGCAGCACCACGGAAGGTATACTCGATCATATCAGATTTGCTTTCGATTTAAGAAGTCATTACAAGCTCAAAGAAGAAAACACGTCGAATTGCCGTGAATTTTTGTGAAGAATGTGACAAGAAATTTCGAATGATAGACTTGTCCACGAATAGGAATAATAAGAAATCTGACAATGAGCAAGAAATTTCTCCAAATGAGAATAGTGTTTTGAAAAAAATTGGGTCGATGTAATGTTATCAGTTACGGATAACTGAACAGCTTTATTGCAAGTATTTAAAGTTGATTTAGATCTGTTGCAGTATAAAGGTACAGTGAAATTGATAACAGTTGCCACAGTGCCGTGGTCTGATTTTGAAAGTGTTGAACACATCTCGTCTCCGTTACAATTTTCGTTCAGAAATTGGAACAAAGGTAATTATTTGAAAGCGTTCCGTTCTGGGAAATTGCAAATTTGTTATAGAAACGTCAGATTTATCGAATTCATTTGTCTCGCGTTCCTAATTTACGTTCAAATCAATATTATGGTTTCATGTTTTACACTTCCTCAGTGACTTCTTTCATTCCACGAAGTGGTAAAATTTAAATGCTTTTTTGTTGAAGGAATATCGGTCGGTTTGTTCCTAAACTTTTTCGTATTTCAGATGAGCTACTGCATATTCTATGTGAACGAGTACCATATGGCGAGAAATTTGTACGTCTCATCTTGGATACTGTCTATCAAGTTTGCAGAGATTCACAACAACTTGAATATTTGGTTCGTTGAGGACTTTTATAGTTCGGAGATTATTCAAATTCTCTTTGCGCCAAGAGCACATGTGTTAAAAGCATTCCTGTTTCAAATAAACATATGGATTTTCCCAAGTGGGGTTACGCCATTTGGGTCTCTTCAGTTTTCATCTCTTAGTAAATTTTTTGTGATTGTTCATTCGGAATATTACAGTTTTTCTGAAACACACGACCTTTAGATACAGTCGTTTTGGGACAAAAATCAACAGCTTTGTTCAACTGTCTTCGATCCAGCCTATGAGACGACCGCTAATGATTATAAAACATTAGAGCCGAAACTTCGACGATGCTGTGAGGAGTTGTTTTATCGATTCGACAGACATTCCATCAAAGAGGTCGACGATTTCCATTCAGTTGTATGAGGTGGAGAATTTTTGATGGAATCTTCAAAAGAACTGAATTTTCAGACTGATGAGGACAACGTTGAAGGTCTGCCAATGTCAACGAAATACTTGTTGGTTGCGGCATATTGTGCTAGTTATAATCAACCAGCCACAGATCGACGTTTCTTCACAAAGGTTGTCTTCGATGGATTTCGCCTCATTTGGTTTGAGAAATGGACTTAACTCCTGTCAAATTTGTAGTGAGACTGACCCGTTTGAGATTCGAAAATTTATTTCATCCAGCCGTATGAAGCAATGAGGAATAAAGCGATCTGTGGAAAGTTATCTCCAGATAGTATGGAATCATATGAAGTGCCCTTTATGATACCTTAGAGAGTGTTTTGTTTGAGGGCGTTCATTCATATTGATGCGCCTATCGCAGTAATAAATCTGTCGCAAATTTGAAACGGAAATTGCAGAATCACGGTAAACAAAGACGACGATCATCAATGGCCAAAACCGATCGCGAGGCATCTGCCCATGAGAATGGCCCGAAAAGTTTCGATTTACAACGACTTTTATTTATTTATTTATCGTTTTTGGAAGCGTATTCCACGAGAACGCCTCAATGTTCTAATATTCATACGCAGGTGAGAGGATTGGTTTGATTATTTCAACGATGAAATTTCTTTGTGATTGATTGCAAATGAATATGAAGAAGTAGCTGTGTCTCTTTGTTGATAAGTTGTTTAAGTAATCGAATATGATTTTGTTATTTCACAATTGAAAGGTATTGGGAAAATTACTTGCGTTGAGTGTCTTAGAAAATGTACAATTTTGGGATTTTCTGTTAGGTAGGATGTGAATTAATGCGAAAAATTACTGGTCGTTGATTTTCAGTTATCTGATCTGTGCAGGAAGGGTTATCTGTGTAAAACTTCTGCTGATGCGAATCTGGATATGCCCAAATATAAATGTTTGACTTCATACGAAACACTGAGCCGTCTTAGCGAGTATGACTTTGATTTGATTGTTTTGCTTCATTTATTTTTAAAATCATGTGTTTACATGTCAAAAAACTGAGTGTTTAGAAAATTTTATTTTGATACAATATTGGACAGTCAAAAATCTCAGATCATTCATGATTTTGCCAATTTTCAGTTCTCTTGACATCAAGTTAACGGATTACCTATCAGACTTCACCCTATGATTGTTTATCTTCGATGATAGGACATTTGCTGTTTGACTATACCGACCAGTGAAATGTCTTTTTTTGTATGGACCATTAGCAGTGATGACTTATAATGTGGAAATCAATACCATTGACAGTTAACTCAGGATGATGTTATCTTTGCTGCTATGTGGTTATTGCTTTCGTCACATATCTTGCCGAGAACACTTTGTTAAGTCTTTGATGGTGTTAAATATGAATCTATTGTTTGCGTAGTGATTGTGCGTAGTATTGTTTATGCTACACTGAAAACTTTCACTTCGCTTATTCTAATTGTTTCGTTGGAAGTAATTTTTTGGTATTTTTAAGGAGCGGGGAAATTCTTACACATTTGGTTATGTTATCACTGTGGTTCGAATCGTTTTATATGCTTCTACAAATTTTCACTTGGTTGTTAAATGACTCTTCTGTGGAATGATGTGTTTACGTTTAAATTTCATTTTTTTGGTCTTTTATTATTTATAGTGCTATCCGTACGTTTTTTGTTCTCAGTTCTACATTGATCTCTATGGTATTTTGACTGATCTTTCTGTTCGGTAACATTATAATGAATCCGTTGGATTCGTTGATTCCACTTCTCATCGGATGAATTCGCTTACTTGTTTCATAGTCGAAACTTGATTCATTGAACCTTACTGATGTGAGCAGCATGATTAGTCGTTTATTCTACAAAAATTTCTGAAATCGAGGAAAGACTGATTGTTTTGATTGTCGTTTGAAACTTTTGCATATTTCGTCAAGTGATGAAGTGATCAGTTCAGACGGACATCTCGCTGGTATGACCTCTTATCTTTGCAGTTCGCTCATTTGATATGATTGCCTGTTGGTTATCTATTTAATGTGGATTTTGTGTTCAGTTAATTATTGATTTTGCTCATTATAAAAGATATTCGTTTTTTTCTTGAATACATTCGTGTTACAATGTATAAATGATTGGTGTTTGATTGCATTGTGATGGTGATAACGTTGTTTTTATTTCTTCGCCATCTCATCAATTTTGGTACTTTGTGGCCATTCTTATTTGAGTTGATGGTAGGTTTTGAAGTCACGGTTCCCTTTGATGCCTCCAAGTTTCGCATATTTACGAGAGGTTGAAATTTTCCGATATTGCGACTACATTCGATGTTTCGACGTCTACTCGCTTGGCTCTCATCAAAGAATTCAATTGGCAATCAAGAGTCGTCAGTGGAAGCTTCGAGTAGCGATGGTCGATTGAATGAGAGAAGGGAGAAAGATGAACGCATTATGATGAGTGCTGAAGAATATCACAAAGCGATTCCATCTTCGCATGAATATCTTCTTGATTATAAGAAGATTAAGAGACCTCTAGGTGATCTTGAATCATTGAAGTTTGTTCATTTGCAAAGGATTGTCATTCTGATTCGCTTTCGATTCAAACTCTTTGTTTCAGTATGGTTGTTGCTTAGTGTTGCAATTATACATCACCTATGCATGTGGGTATTGAAAGTGATAGGACAGATCACAGTGACAGGGGTATGGTTACAGCAGAATTAACAATATCGGTATAATAGTAGCGGACGTTCTCAACATGTTGTAAGATGACAAAGGCAAAGGGAAGGAAGACCTATGACTGTCTTCTAGAGAGAATTTAATTGTGATCAGGTGCTCGATTTGCTGATGGTACAATAAATTGGCAGTGCGATTGTATGGGTGGCGGGTCGATGGTAGCGCATCGTTGTGGTCATTATTTTCGTATCATGTACAAATGTATGTCTGGTCTGAACGATAGCGAGGATGTGACTGAGAAATGCGCTGAACCCTTCATCGATTGGACGTGCTGTATGCAGCAAATGTGTGGTAAACTTTCATGCAACATTTGACTCGTTTCACAACCATTCTGTTCATAAATTCTCCGTCAAATATCTGAGATTCCTGCAGTGTTTTCAAATCAAACAGAGTTTTCAGTTGGGATTTTAGATAATTTCATTTTCAGACGAAGAACGGCTTCGATTCCGTGAGCGATTGTTAGGAAATGATTTTCCGAAAGGCGGAAAGCCTAAATAACTTGATCTGATCGAATTATATGGTCACCAAATCAATCCAGTGTATTCAGAAAAGTCGCTCA
>JAPYMA010001113.1:0-69254 GCA_035041965.1 Anisakis pegreffii
AAGATCTTACCTAGTACTATCTACAGTTTAAATATGAGTGCTGGATCTCAAGCGGCTGCTTAGATATGGCCAAAAATATTTTCGAAAATTTTCAAAATTTGCACCACGTATAGGGGGTCATGGATTTTTCGCGAAACAACTTTGACGGCAATTCCAGGTTTTAAGATAGTAGATAGTAAGAGGCGTGTCTGTTGTGCATGCATGTTCAAGGACACCTCTCAGTAGTTAGCCGTTACCTAGTTATGAGCGTTTGAATTTTAAAAATTTTCGAAAAAATTTTTTTCGAGATAACTACATTGGAATGAAGGTCTTACCTAGTACTATCTACAGTTTAAATATGAGTGCTGGATCTCAAGCGGCTGCTTAGATATGGCCAAAAATATTTTCGAAAATTTTCAAAATTTGCACCACGTATAGGGGGTCATGGATTTTTCGCGAAACAACTTTGACGGCAATTCCAGGTTTTAAGATAGTAGATAGTAAGAGGCGTGTCTGTTGTGCATGCATGTTCAAGGACACCTCTCAGTAGTTAGCCGTTACCTAGTTATGAGCGTTTGAATTTTAAAAATTTTCGAAAAAATTTTTTTCGAGATAACTACATTGGAATGAAGGTCTTACCTAGTACTATCTACAGTTTAAATATGAGTGCTGGATCTCAAGCGGCTGCTTAGATATGGCCAAAAATATTTTCGAAAATTTTCAAAATTTGCACCACGTATAGGGGGTCATGGATTTTTCGCGAAACAACTTTGACGGCAATTCCAGGTTTTAAGATAGTAGATAGTAAGAGGCGTGTCTGTTGTGCATGCATGTTCAAGGACACCTCTCAGTAGTTAGCCGTTACCTAGTTATGAGCGTTTGAATTTTAAAAATTTTCGAAAAAATTTTTTTCGAGATAACTACATTGGAATGAAGGTCTTACCTAGTACTATCTACAGTTTAAATATGAGTGCTGGATCTCAAGCGGCTGCTTAGATATGGCCAAAAATATTTTCGAAAATTTTCAAAATTTGCACCACGTATAGGGGGTCATGGATTTTTCGCGAAACAACTTTGACGGCAATTCCAGGTTTTAAGATAGTAGATAGTAAGAGGCGTGTCTGTTGTGCATGCATGTTCAAGGACACCTCTCAGTAGTTAGCCGTTACCTAGTTATGAGCGTTTGAATTTTAAAAATTTTCGAAAAAATTTTTTTCGAGATAACTACATTGGAATGAAGGTCTTACCTAGTACTATCTACAGTTTAAATATGAGTGCTGGATCTCAAGCGGCTGCTTAGATATGGCCAAAAATATTTTCGAAAATTTTCAAAATTTGCACCACGTATAGGGGGTCATGGATTTTTCGCGAAACAACTTTGACGGCAATTCCAGGTTTTAAGATAGTAGATAGTAAGAGGCGTGTCTGTTGTGCATGCATGTTCAAGGACACCTCTCAGTAGTTAGCCGTTACCTAGTTATGAGCGTTTGAATTTTAAAAATTTTCGAAAAAATTTTTTTCGAGATAACTACATTGGAATGAAGGTCTTACCTAGTACTATCTACAGTTTAAATATGAGTGCTGGATCTCAAGCGGCTGCTTAGATATGGCCAAAAATATTTTCGAAAATTTTCAAAATTTGCACCACGTATAGGGGGTCATGGATTTTTCGCGAAACAACTTTGACGGCAATTCCAGGTTTTAAGATAGTAGATAGTAAGAGGCGTGTCTGTTGTGCATGCATGTTCAAGGACACCTCTCAGTAGTTAGCCGTTACCTAGTTATGAGCGTTTGAATTTTAAAAATTTTCGAAAAAATTTTTTTCGAGATAACTACATTGGAATGAAGGTCTTACCTAGTACTATCTACAGTTTAAATATGAGTGCTGGATCTCAAGCGGCTGCTTAGATATGGCCAAAAATATTTTCGAAAATTTTCAAAATTTGCACCACGTATAGGGGGTCATGGATTTTTCGCGAAACAACTTTGACGGCAATTCCAGGTTTTAAGATAGTAGATAGTAAGAGGCGTGTCTGTTGTGCATGCATGTTCAAGGACACCTCTCAGTAGTTAGCCGTTACCTAGTTATGAGCGTTTGAATTTTAAAAATTTTCGAAAAAATTTTTTTCGAGATAACTACATTGGAATGAAGGTCTTACCTAGTACTATCTACAGTTTAAATATGAGTGCTGGATCTCAAGCGGCTGCTTAGATATGGCCAAAAATATTTTCGAAAATTTTCAAAATTTGCACCACGTATAGGGGGTCATGGATTTTTCGCGAAACAACTTTGACGGCAATTCCAGGTTTTAAGATAGTAGATAGTAAGAGGCGTGTCTGTTGTGCATGCATGTTCAAGGACACCTCTCAGTAGTTAGCCGTTACCTAGTTATGAGCGTTTGAATTTTAAAAATTTTCGAAAAAATTTTTTTCGAGATAACTACATTGGAATGAAGGTCTTACCTAGTACTATCTACAGTTTAAATATGAGTGCTGGATCTCAAGCGGCTGCTTAGATATGGCCAAAAATATTTTCGAAAATTTTCAAAATTTTCACCACGTATAGGGGGTCGTGGTTTTTTTCGGATTTGGCTTTGAGCTCGAACCCATGCAGTGAGTGGTTAGAAATGAGGATAAGGCCCAGTGGAAGGCGCAGTTAAAAGGACGCGTCACCATAAGCAGCCTAAGCGTCGCTATGAGTCTTTGAATTCTGAAAATTTTCGAAAAATTTTTTTCGAGCTTACACTATCAGAGTAAAGATCTTACCTAGTACTACCTACAGTTTAAATATGAGACCTAGATCTCAAATGGCTGCGTGGCTATAACCAAAATTGTATTTGAAATTTCAAAACTTTATACCACGTATGGTTTATTCACGGTTGATCTCTAAATATAACCCGATGTTTTTGTTTGATGGAAATGGAGGAGGGAGCCAGTGGTTAATAAATTGCAAATGTAACAGCTCGATATGAGCCTAAGCCTTGCTATGAGACACTCTCGTTCTAGACCGGTATGACTAATTAATTGATATGAACCCACATCGTTAACCTAATACGAATTACAACACCTCATAAACACACCATAATATATCGAAATAGGATGAAGAAATAATTTAATACACATCGAAAATGAATTAACACCGAACCCAACCACACCACCCAACTATACGAAATGAAATGAATGCAATGGCACCCACTATCAGTATTTAACCATCAACACTCTCGCATCTCTATCACTCCCGCCATATTTTTTAACATATCACGTTGTTTATCACTACCTTTCCCGCCCAAACTCTCTTCTTTCATATAATCAATTCAGCGATTAAGTGTCTACCTCTTCATCAGTACCATATTATCAATACCAATTTTGATCTGTCATCAGATCATCACTATTTTTGCCCACAAATCGATAAAATAAAAATCAGAGATCGCTGTTCAATGTACTTTCTGAATCAAAAACGCACGACAATGAGATATGAGATAACAGATCAGTGATAATACACAAGCACATACAAACAAATATCGCAACATTTGTCATTGAGAATATTTAAAAGATCTCTGAAGTAGGCAAAGCAATCGTGAGCTTTCGCTTACGCAAGATATAATAGATCCGTTGGCACAATGGGCTTACGAAAAGAAGCGTTTAAAAGTCTGAGCTTAATCATCTAGAAACGGCTGAGTTTAAGTGCAAAAGACGAGTGATAAACAGTGTCGGCGATCGGCCGTCGAATCGATTCGACGGCCGATCGATGATACAAAGCAAGTGCTGAAGTTGAATTTTTAGACGAGCACGTGTGCTTTTTCACTTTTCCATCGAGGTCAGAAGACAACTGCTTGTTTTTAGATGCTGTATTGGAGGAGGAGAAGACTTTATTGTATATACACACACAAAAGATTTTGTCATTAAATCCTACCTCATCGGAAGATTCCACAGTAGTATTCGAAGCCGCCGATGTGCTTGAGTTTGTTTTGAAATTCACTGGACTGCTCAGAGGTGAACTACTCATCAAAGATATTTCTGAATCAAATGCCGTCGATATTGGACGCGATGACACCTAAATGAATCGATTATTGATGTTTTTGATGGATTATTCTTTGAAAAGCGAACAATACTTTCAGCCTCTTAAATAGACGAAGAAATTAAATAAAAGATCAATAAAATAGATGCGTACAGGAGTAATTGGGCTTAATAACGGTAACGCGTTTGCTTTTCCATCAATGCACTCGGATGCCATTCGATCTGACGTTTCCACATCATTCATATCGCACGTTTCTGCATCCTCTGCATATGAGATTACGCTTGATTTAATTTTTTAAATGATCAATATTTTGCATATAATTTAGAGTAAGTTTGTCTTCACACATTTATTAATATTAAAAAAACATATTTCAATGGTCAACGCCAAAAACAACAAAACAAATAATACTCACTTAACCAGTAGAAAACAGTAAACCGGTAAAAAAACGAAAAGCTAAAAAAACAGTAAAATACAAACTTAAATTATCGGCAGCAATGTCGTCATCCTTTCTGCTGCTATCACCATCAATATTACTATCCTCGCTACTGACTGTTTTTCGTTCCCGACTACACCACTTCCAATCGGGATGCGCTCGAAAATGCGCCTCTTTCACCTTAAAAATTTTTTACTTTCACCTTAAAAATAAGAAATACCACCTTAAAATTTCACTCAATTATTTTTACTCATCACACAACACAAACGTGTCAACTTCATTTGCAAGCATGCAAGCAAATAAAGCTGCTAATATAATCAATAACCTGTGTGGCCAGATCATGATATTTTTGCTTTTGATCAGGCCCAAGTGCGTACCACCATTCACCCAAAATTTTTGATACAGTTCTATTGTCACGATTCGGATATTTCTGATGAACCAACGGTCGATGTCGCTTTGAGAATATCATAAACGCATTCATTGGGCGTCGAATGTGGTGGTGATGGTGGTTGTTGCTAGCGCTTCGGTTGTTCACATCATTCTGCCAAATCATTTTCGCTAGTAGTATAATTATTATTAAAGCCTATCTTTCAGTGTAATCACTCATGATAAGAGATAAATACTCACTAATTAATGTACAATCAAGAAAAAACAATTAAATTTTTTTTACGTCGTACCATTGTCCCCTTCTTTGCAGAGCAAGTAGCAGCAGCAGCAGCACTCACACTATTGGAATGTTGTAGTCTGCGTTTCTTTGATGCATTATTATTATTATTATTATTATTATTACTATTATTGTTATTATTATTATTATCGTTTGATGTCTCGAAATCAAACGCAACAACGCCATCGTCATCGACGTATTGCTGCTCTTCTTCTTCACAATCCAATTCTTCTGAATCGTTTATCATGATTATCCTTAAATTCCGTTTCGTCTCCAAACTTTCATTAATCGCACTTTTTTACTTTAGGTGGTCGCACGCGAGCACGCTCGCGTACAACGATACACACACGCTCGCACATTGTGAACGACGCTTGCACATGCACCGAGGCCACGCCTACTGCGCACGGCCTCAGCCTGCTAAGCTAGTAGTAGTGTCAGCCTAAGCCTGAATTCGCTTGCAACCCCCCCCTTCCGTTGTGACATTGAGCGATCTAAGGCTTAGGCTTAGATGAGGCTGAGGTCACACTTACACCAAGGCCATGCGCAGTAGGCGTGGCGACGGTTGTCATACGCGAACGTGCTCACGTGCCACCCCCTCCCTCTCCTCAAAGTATCTAAAAAAGTGCCACTTTCATTTCTGAAGATTAGCAGCAGCTCTGACATAATAATGTATAAAATGAAAATATAACATACCGTAATTGATGTTAATTTCTGATGCACACCTTTTATGCGTATTATTGTTATGCTCATTTTGTGCTTGTTTGCACGAATTAGAGCAATAAAATTGCAAATCATTATTACTATTACTTATTATTGTTAAACGTATAATCGATATTCGCGATCAGATCGTCCCTTTTATCGTCGAGTTGATAAATTTTATCGCAATTTATTGCAATCTCATCACCATTACTAGGTTCAGATAGTTTTTGTGCAGCATCATCACTATAATTCAAGTTTGCATATTCGTTGAGAGGCGTTGGCGAGAGTTCATTCGACGAGCTTTTTGTATTATTATCATCATTATTCACAGGATTGGCATTGCTTTTATTGGCAGTGCTATCCGTGTTGTTGGCATTATTAGTTGTTTTGCTAGTGTCATTATTAGCCACATCCGATAGAGAACCAGTACCTCTCTGAAAGGTATTCACATTAGTTGTGCTGCTGCTGCAATAACGAACGAATAATTGTGGTGGTTAAAAATAACAATTTCGTGAGGTGTATGACGAGATGAAGTTGATTTCTCTTGAATTGAATCGTCGCAATATCTCTTCTGTAAATGTGGTACTAGCTGATGCCACGGTACTGTTGTTGTGTCCAATAATTCTTTTGATGAGCCTGTTCAAATCTTTTATTACTATCAATATTTATATACTCACACATCAATTACTAAACTATTTTTCTGAATGCAGCAACAATAAATTATCAACTCACTTCTATGTAGAGGTGCTATAGAATTTTCATCATGAGATGCTGCTTTCTGTTCATTCATATTATTATTATTATTGTTATCATCGTTATTATTCATATGAGTATCTCGTTCACTTAACTGTGTTATGATGGCTAAAATTCACGATATTTGTTAATAATATTAATAAGAAGGACACATTTAAAGGTATCATTAATAACCTGATGGTGTGGGCGTTTGGTTAATGAACGATGAGGGTGGTGTCAATAAAAATGTTGCATTGCTATCGTTATTATTGCAGTCAGTATTATTCAAAGAAAAATTGACGTCCTCTTCAGCCGTTGTTTGTTCGTTGTAATTAAAGTGATCACTCTCGAAACAATTATCAACACCATTACTGCTGCTCTCAATGAAGTTCTGTTTAAATGAGGTGAACGCCGACGAATTCACAATGCTATCGTCCTCTTCCATCTTAGCTGCGCACTTATTTTCGTCAATCTGAAGTCAACAGATGACGATTGTTATTTGCTCTTGTTCACATCAACTTCAATTTCACCATCAACATCTCTACTTTGGCCACCACCTATCGCCATATTACCAACCACCTGACTGCCCTCGAATCGCTCGTCAGCAACGGACGGACGGCATTTTGCCGCCAACTATGTACATTGGGTGTGGACATTGTGCCAACGACACGCGGCGCGATCAGTTCGCCACACACTCTATCGACGATCAACGAAAAATGAAAACGCGTCCCTTGTGAACAACCCAAGTTGATTATGGCCACAAGTAAAACTTAGAAGAAAGCAAAGCCATTTGAAAGGTTTCTTAACGAAGCAATAAACAAGATAAAACATAAACGGACACTATGAATGAAGTCAGCAGCAGTATTAACGCTAAGCGGAATGTCAATTAAAGGCAATAGATCGTGTGGCTCAGGATATGACGACGACGACGACGACGTGTTGTGCTGATCAACAAGAGTGTTCGATAGATTCAGATGAAATTGTGTGTTGTTTGCGAACGAATTCGCCGCTGCACTGCTGCCATTCACACCCACTGTCTGAAAATATTTTCTTATTAAATTATCAAACATAATCGAGTTGAGTGCGATCGCAATTGTTTCGATGGCTTCCGACCGATCGCAACCGAAACCTAGCAGTGAACGCACTCTTCCGAACTTCGATCACCACCACCGTCCAATTTGCTCAGAATTTGCCTATCGTATCGGACTCACCGCCATTCAAAAGATGATCACGCCATTCAACACAATATATACACATACACTAGTTTAAACGAAATGATGCATAAATAAACCTTTGGCATGGTAACATCGCAAAAACTACTCTCGAATCGTCCATTACTATTATTAACGTCATCACTGTTATTGATAACCATATCATTATTATTGTTATTATTATTACTATTATTATCATTATTATTATTGTTACTATTATTATCACTATTATTAATATCATTATTATTGTTATCATTATTATTATTATTATCATTAGTCGTAGCAGCAGTAGTAGGAGTAGTAGCTGTAGTAATAGTGGTACTAGTAGTAGTAGTAGAATTATCATTGATCGGTGCATTGAACGAATTCGATGTGCTACTAGTAGCCTTGATGAGTCGTTCATCAGTTGAACTGAACAACGCACCAGCTGAAATGAGTTCATGTAAGTTTCATTTGGTTAGAGATCAATAAACGACGGCACCAACCATAAGCCAGATGCGCAGTGGGATTACGCAGGTTCAGGAGTGTATTGGCGATGTCATTCTCGTCGAATTTTGTGCTTGTCGGTATGAGATTACTCAAGTCGGACGTCGAGTAGCTACTCGAAGTGGGTGACGAACGTCGCCAATCGATCACCGCTTGAGATGACGACGCTGTCAATGTAAATGTTGAGATGGATCTATGGAAGAGCAAGCTTTCATAATTAATACCTACCTGCAGCTGAAGCGTTCGCAGAGGAGAGTGTTGACGAGAGACCGATGGCGATTGCATTGGCGGCTGCTTCGGAACGAATCGATTTGCCTTTCAACGACAAATGTCTCGAGCAATAGCCACGACGTTGTGACTCCTTTATTCACAGGCACATCATCATCTTTAGCATTTTCAGCATTGCATTAAGTAATTTATAGTACACACCTTATTACAACCCTCTTTACTACACAACCTTCGCCACTGCTTGCCGTTGAATTTCTTTCGTATTCCACCTGGTGTTGTCACGATCTCACCTTTTTTGTAACGCTGTTGTTGCTTCAATCATTTTTTATTATAACAATGACAATAACAGCAATTAATTAATTAATTAATAATAATAACCTGCATAGCAAGTGAAGCAGCAATAGCAGTACTAATATGATGCGCTGAATTAGTTGCTGGATTGCTGGATGAGGAGCTCGAATGCAAATTAGATGACGTTGGCGTTTGTTGTTGGTATGACGACGACTCGTCATCCATTATCATTATGTTACTATTATTGATATTACTATTATCATTATTATTATTATTAATATTGTTATTATTATTACTATCAGAGCTTATTGATGGCGGTGATATAAGAGAATATTGAGACGATGATGATGAGGCCTGATGCAGGATACCGATAAGCTGTGCTGACCTTTTATTACCATTACTATTATTATTGTTATTATTACTATTATTATTACTGTTTTGATTATTACTGTTACTTGTGAATAATATCGATGTAGAATGAGGCGTGGAATTGCCCGAGAAATTATTCAAGTCAGAGACCGCATCAACCTGAAATAATAATAGCATTATGACGATAATATCAACAATAGGCAGGCACTTTTTTACTTCAGCGGAAAGGGGGCGGGGTCGCACGCTCGCGTTGGCCTCCTAACTTTAACTGAACACGCCTACTGCGCATGCTCGCGTGCGACCGAAGTGGCTCCTCCCCTTTATGCTAATATTAAATAAAAAAGTGGCATAATGCAGACAGATAACGGTAAATAAACCTGAAAACGGTAATAATGGTAATAAATAAACCTGTTCATCCTTGATTTGTTCGTCATCCTCATCCGAGTCTGCAACATCACTTGAGCTTGATTTCGTTTGCAGGCACTGTGGTGTGTTATTACCATTATCACTTTAATACACTATCATTAATAACATCAATGATAATAACTATAATAATAATAATAATAATAACAATAATAGTAATAATAAATACAATAATAATACATTAATAATAACCTAGAATGAATTAACAGTTGAGAAGCTAATGACGAACAACACTGAGGTACATAAGGTGTTAAAACATTGTGAGTTGAAGAAGCTGGGGAACAGACATTCGAATCAGTTCCATACATTTCATCACTATAATAATCCTTTTAATATCTCTAAGTAAAAATAATTAATTAATTAATAATAACAATAATAATAAAGAAACCGATTTTCTTGTGCTGAATTATTACAACTGCCAACTGCGGCCAATTCATCATACCAAGGCGGTCGCATCAAGCGTACGTTTGCGCGTGGCAGCCAAACTGGCTGGTTTTCAGATAGCGGCTGGTTCAGAAGACGTACCTTAACACACTCATTATTGTAATCATTCATAAGGATCAAGTGATTCAAGTGATCACCTGGAAGCGCGCAGGTGAATTCAATTTTTTGATTACGTCAGCCAAACGGTAGATGCTCTCTTCACCCTTCCACTTCACACACAAAGTGTCCGATACATTTATCTAAAGAAGCAACAAATCAATCACTACCATCACTAAACACTCCACTCAAAACAACGATGCCACTCACTGAATCCGGACTCGGTGCTTGATCAGCAACAATATCCGGCTGTTCTCGGCTTGATCTCGACATCACATCCTCGAAAACGTGCTCTCTACCGCTATCAAACTGACAAAACAACTCATTTATGACAATATAATAATAATAATAATAATAATAATAATAATAATAATAATAATACCTGCACAATGACATCCTTGTTATTACGAACGTCCTTGATACAAGCGGGTAAATAACCATCGATATCAGTTAAATGTGCCAAAACGCGTGTTCCTTTCCACTCTTGAAGATTCACATTCAAGTCGCTGGATGACTCTGCTGCAATGATTTACCTGCTGCAATGAAATGAGCACGCATCTGAATCATTATACATCTGAACATAACAGCTATATACTAACATTGATTCGTAGTTGATACAATCTCCAGGCCGAGATTACGCTGTTTTATTTGTTCCATTAGTGCTAAGGTTTCGAATTGAAAATTGTTACTGCTTGACGATATCGAGTTAAGATTGCTGATGAAGGAGGATTGTGTTGGTGATATGGATGATAGAGATGACGGTGAATCCGTTGATAGCAACTTATTGTTATTGTTGTTCGCTGCATTAGAGTTCTTGTAGGAATAGAACGGAGGCATCACATGCTTCAGATGTTGTTCTGATGACGGCACTGTGCTACTGCAACTGCTGCTACTGCTCATACTGCACAATAGATGCGAAGAAGAGCACGACCTGCTCGCGTTTGACCCTTAAAATAAGAACACTGCTACTCGTTGATCAATAGGCCGAATCAGATCAATCTGTCAACTAAGTGATCACGCACCGCACGCTGCAGCAGCACCACCACCACCACCTGCATCATCGGTCGTTCGTCGTTTCGCACGTAACTTTGGATGGATACTCGACGATTCGTCTCGCATCTTCGTGCTGCTACTGCTGCTTTGAGATGATGACTTGTTATTGTTAATAGGGTCCATAATATTCATCACTAAGTAGTTGTTCGTGAATACTAAACTCAGCACATCATAAATAGCACGGATGAAATGCAAATCCACTTCAATGCTTCCTGAAAGTAGCAAATCATACAAAGTACCTGACTAATTAAATGCATTACCTGATTAATTAAATGCGACGGCAACAGTAAGAGTAGTAATAATAACAAGCACAACATCCGTTATAATAATAATAATAACAGCAATAATTGCAGCCAGTATTCAATTCGTATAAATAATAAGACATGCACTTATCTATTTACACATACACAAGCACGAACACAAATACAAATACAAATCAATTGATTTTTATCTATCTTTTCCGTTGTTCTAACCTCCAATATTCTCGAACTATTTTCTCACAGAGTTCCTCTCTGGATTTCTCTTCGAATAGAGTGCAATGAATGAATGAATCGATGAAACAACGCTATGAGAACAAGCTCGTCAGCAGCAGTTAAGCGCTTTCATGATCACCACCTAATACCAACAATAGATTTACTATTACCATCTACTATTACTAGTAAATGCGTTTAAAACAACCTACTACTACACATTAAAATGTACGCTACTGCAACCATCCATCCATCCATCCATGCACACAGACAGACACTCTACTCTCAATGGCGACATGCAAACATAGAACCAACCAAGAGACAACGTCAAACAGCCAACAGGCACCCAGAGATAGAAAAAGATAGAAAAAGCCCACTGTGAAATGGAAATAGCATTGGAGATAGATAAAAAATCGCATGCAAACATACACAACCATACATCTGAACCATTTTCTCATAAATGACAAGCCAGCAGCCTAAGCCTAGATGAAGAAATCAGCTGATAAACTCGCTTCCATCAGCGACGCAAGCGATATAGAACGAACACGGTGGGTGGTCCGCCGCTATACAAGAAACACTCAAAAACAGACGTCTACTACGATAGGAGCACGACGACGGCACGTCTCGGTTCTTACACACTGAACAAGCAGTGTGCATGCATATGCATGATGATGAGCCAGCCAGCCAGCCAGCCAGCCAGGCACCACCCAGCCGGCGGTAGATCAGCCAGCCGAACATTTAAAACTGCCAGCAGTATTTTCTCTTTAGTCTCTAGCAATCAACCAATCAACTGCTCTTAACTACTCTGCCAAACACAACAATTATCCATCAGAGGCATTCAAACCTAGTCGATCCGACCGGCAACCGTCTGTCCCCGTCCGTCACACACACACAAACACCGTGGACTGCTGAAAACCGAAATTAAGCTGCAGCACACTTTCGTCAGCTGCCAAATACTTACAGTCGTCCTTACGAGGTCGGCCAAAGTTGATCGTTTCTCCTCGATAAACTACCTTTCTTCTTAGGTACTTCTGAGCACACCAAGCTGAACGTGAACTGAAGTGTTTTCGCTGAGACCGTAAGCACTAAACAACAACAAAAAGCACGCACGGCTGTTCACTCTCGCGAATAGTCTCTATTGTGGGTTTCAACCGGAAAAAAAACCTAAATTAGTTTGTGTCAGTAGTAATGTTTATTTTAGAAACAATCAAAGGGTGGTAGTGATAGTGATTAAACATAAAAAACAACAAACGCATCATATAATAGTAATGAAACAACAAGTGAATCTTATTCAATTCAACAAAGCTGCATCAAAAATTACAAGCAAAGTATCTGTTTAAAGCGTTTCCTCATCATAATAATAATAATAATAATAATAATAATAATAATAATAATACAACTCCAGAGAATAAATAAAACGCACATACAATATACAACACAGCAGCAAGCGTCAACAACACATAAAATAATACATTCATCAGACGACAATCAATAAAAAATGACCAGTCAGCGTTCACAAATTATCAGATTCATCTATCTCGATGCCACCTATCCAACAACAATACGTTTATCAACACTAATCACCCACTCACCATATACCTATCTACGTGCTTTTATTTCTCTAGCTTTTCAAATAATTCACTTTGAATCTGCACTAAATTCGAATAATAACCCGTCTGAATAGATCACCATCAGGTACAGTCAAATTTACGGCTAAAATAATGAAACCATTGCACAGCCTACTCATAACAGTGAACTTTTGATGAGGCATTACTTTCAAAAGCTAGCTCTATCTTATTCACACACCTAGTTGTGGTTCGTAAGTGGGCGATTAGGCAGCCAGCACTCGTATTTTGAAATAATCCATAGAATAATGTCATCAATAGGGCAAGACAAGTGCAATAAGAACACAACAATAATCAATCAATAATAAATACCCGGAGACATACACATTCACTGTTGATTGCATACAATGAATATTGATATTATGTGAAAACAACAATACAATATGCCATACTTACGATGTCATATCATCAGTAAAACAGACATCTTTTTTATATGGTTATATACATACAAAGTAGTGCTCGCTCGCAACTCAACCCCCCCCCCGGTCCTCTCCTAAACGCATTACTGCAATTGCACAATTAACACAAGTGCACCATATTAGAGTGTTAACTCTTCAAATTTCAGAACTAAATCCGCAATGGAGGATTTCTGTGACAGCCAAATGTGAAAACGGAGCTGTAATCGTGGTTTTCGGAGAGTAATGAGTAATGAGCCCGTGCGAGCACTATAACAAATCCATTTTGAAGACGATTAAACTAAATCCTTCTGACTGTTACGCGCAAGTGACTTCAGTCTCGCAGTTGACCTCTTCGATGAAGTGCCATCATCTATAGCAATAGCAATAATAACACTAACAATATATTAGTAATCACTTACTCACGAACAAACGAACAAACAAACAAATAAACAATAAACAAAAAACAAGCTAACACGATAGACTCGAGACAGCATTGATACCCATACACGGCTGCTGACGTCGATGCGCACTGGACGCATACGATGCATCCATGTCGTTATCCACTTCATTTGCTGCTGCTGCTGCCGTTGTTAATCCTTAATTTTATTTTAAACTCGCTATCCACATCCCCAACACACTGTCTTACATCATCCACCGATTCATACATTCACTCATTAATCTACCAGCTACTTATGCCGCTTTCTTGCGCCAATCGCGACAAATATATCGACGGCAACATTATTAAATACCAATCAACTCATTCATTTTTATATCTATCGTTCACTTTTGAGCTGTGCCCAACTCACAATTGGAAATTTCTCAATGAATACAATACTGTTAACTGTTAAGCATGCATCCAAAACATCTCCTATTCGATTAGCAAACAAAATTCAACTTGAATCTGAGTAATGTTGCTCGTTCGCTTTCAACCGCACTATCTCCTGATTGAGCGTCGATGAGCACGATGACGATGCAGACGTATCATTGCTGATCGCAATATCTAAAATGCAACATCATCATCATCATCATCAAATAAGCAATCAATCGCACTACTTCAGCCTCAACAAACAATATCATTACCCTTGTTAGTCACGTCGTCGTGAATACGTTTATCATTATTAATACTTCTAGATGCGGTGCAATAATGCGATGGCAATAACAGTGAATCCGATACAGCATCGTAATGATCGTTCGCATTCTCTTCTGCAGCAGCACCACGCACTTGCACCTCATTCAAATACTCTTGCTGAAATGCATTCATTCAAATCGTTTCGCTAATAGATCATGCCTTTAGGTATACCATTATATTTTACCATTATAATAATAATGCCATACCATAATAATAATAATAATAGTAATAATTACCATAATATTTTCAGGAGGCGGTTCGCCTGGCGGTGGAGGTGGCATTAAATCGAGTAGCGTTTGCTTGGGTGGTGTTCGTCGGCCACTTTTACTTTTATGATGATTAATTGGCGACGACATATCTCTTAGATGACGTTTGTTGGTGTTATGTATTCGCTTTGCTAACAATAACGATGAACATCCTTAAATTATACTTATTTATTACTTTATTTACAGTTTATTACTTTGTTACTTTATTACTTATTACTTTATTATACTTACTTATTTATATACAGCAACGAGCCTATTACAATCAAACCAATTTCATTCGTCTAACCTAGCAATTAAGCACAAATTGAAAAGCGCCCAACTGGACGACGTTGATTAATACACAAAACAGCACTACCTACCATTCAGTTGTGAAGAAGGTGTATTGAATGCGATATCCTGAAAGCGTGGCGGTGGCTCGGATGGCACCGGATTACTGGGCAGAAGCGGGGTGGGCGCCCTGAGCATGTGTTCTTTCAACCATCTCGCATCTTGCTGAGCACTACTATTATTGGCAGGCGTAGCACCACTCATCACCAACGTTGTGGTTGCGTATGGTGACGGATCATCCTGGATTTTATTTCATTTACACAACAACAATAATTAGGACTAATATGACGCACGATATGCGCATTCTCAAGTTCAATTCAAGTTGAGATTCTAGATGGAGGTGTGTAATAATAAAAGTAGCACTTGAAAGACGTTTAATTACTACTGTTATGATTCCCCAACTCCCCATAATATCATACTGCGCATCCTAACATACTGCCGCCTGTTTACTTTCAACTGAACCAACTAATAACTAAACGAAAATGAAACCAAACCAAACCGAACAAACGAACCATTATTTGTGGCTGCTGGTGAAAACTGGACGGCTTCACAGCGGCACCACCAGCCATGAGATTATTTGTGGCATAAAACGTCGACATGATCGTATTCACCGCATCGGCCGCACACGGCTGAACACCACCATAGGCAGCTGCTGCTGCTGCTGCCGCCGTTGGAGTGCTACCGGTTGTGGTGGCGTATTGATAGTGGTTCGGAGAGTGCGTTGTGGTGGTGCTGCTGTCGTTGTAGTGACGGTGATCGATGTAGTAGTCGACATTGGATGGTGCTGTTGGTGGTTTGCAGTTGTATTCGTTACCGATGTAGGGCAACGATGCCGCTGCCGCTGCCGCAGCCGCATTCTGACTGTTGTTCGTGTTGAGCAACAGTGTGCGTTGCGCCGTGTTCATGTTAAAGTTGGTGTGATCCATCCAGAGTGCGTCACGAGCCGTCAAATGCACACTGCCGTCGTTGATCTTTATGAAGGGCATTCCTGAAAGCAATCACTTCACTCAATAACAATAGAATTTGTCAATGTGATTTGTCAATAACAATTATAAGAATCAATGTCAATTTGTCAATGTGATTTGTCAATAACAATTATAAGAATCAATGTCAATTTGTCAATGTGATTTGTCAATAACAATTATAAGAATCAATGTCAATTTGTCAATGTGATTTGTCAATGTGATTTCACACTCATATCAATCACACATACTAGTGATAAGAGAGAGGCACGCATAAATTGTATTTGCTGATTAAATGCTGAATAAGATTACCAGCGTCCTTTCCTTTTGAGCGCTTCCATCGCCACCAAATAAGCGCAATTAGAGCCACAAAAAGAATCCACATTAAGACACCCGAAACGGCGATGAACCACGGTCGTTTAATCACGTACAGCAGACGATCCGATGCCGTCCCAATGCCGCTCATCAAACGATTATGTTCCTCGAGTGTTTCTTCGTCTTAAAATTTGCCTTCCTTTCTTTCAACTCAACAAAACAATAATAATAATAATAATAATCCAGCACAAACCAACCCATCGTAACACGAAAAACACGTGTGAACACACCCACACCAGCGTTACTCTTCGCCGCCACTTTAATGTTATAACTCATCGACGGAACCAGATGAAACAGTGTCACACTGGCGGCACGTTCGTTTGTACTGATATTTCGATTGTACTTCGCATCGCTGCCCAGTATCACTATCTGAACATCTATATTTGCACGCTTTTACACCAGCCACACTCGTGCAATTTAAGTGGTGTGTCGCTTGTCTTCTATTCAAAACAATTTACTTCTCGTTAGACAGACGACGATTGTTCAACCTCCCTCTCTGAATAGCAATAAGCTGACCTGAAATCCTTTCAAGATACCATTGATACCGTCCGATGCAGGTGGTCGCCATGAGATTCGTAACGTTGTCAAATTCATCATTCGAATACGCACCTCACTCGGCGGTGATGTTGGTGCTATAAGTAGACTGTAAGTAGTAAGTAGAGAGCATCACATACTTTGCTATCAACTTCATGCAATGCACGCACCAGCTTCATCGGTAGTCACGTCCAGCGAGTTCGACGGCATGCCTTGAACGCTCTTATGATACGGTATCACAAAGAACTCGTAGGTGGTGAACGCCTTCAGATTGTTGATGACGAACGAGGTGACGCTCGATTTGGACACATTCAACCAGCCATTTTCACCGCTATGCCAGCTCTTTATACTACGCCATTTGATGTAATAGCCTTCTATCAATGGTTCGCTGCGTCGTTTCTTAAACTTCTTCCTTCTGCACACCATCCACTAACACCACACACAAAAATCTAATCTACCTACCTTCCATGTAAGCTGTACAGCAGTTGAATTGATCGTCTTCACTTCATCCAACTTCAGCAATTGCTCCGATGCAATACGTTGTCTGGCCAACTCCAAATCCGAGTTTGCACTTTTCAGTTCTTTTTCAGCTGAAAGCAACACGCCGTTAGAAGCAATAGCCATCGCAAACATTGCTGCTGCAGCAACAGAACACTCACCACGAGTCGGCTTCGTCCTCACCACATCACTCATTTCGGACGGTGCCCCGATTCCATGCGAATTCTCTGCACGCACAATAAACACGTACGAATGCGACGGTTTCAATTCGTTGATGCGGTATCGAGTTGTCGAAATGAAATTCGCCACATTAAACCACGTCTAAAACCACTTCATGCGTTCACAATAGTAATAATAATAATAATAATAATAGTAATAATAATAGTAATAGTAATAATAATAGTAATAATGATAATAAGTCAGCAGCCAATCACCTACCTCTCCAAGTTCACGACAAAAGTACTGCAGAATATAGCCGGTGACCAATGTCGCACCACTCTTTTCCGGAGCCGTCCACTGGATGGTGGCACTGCTGTCCGTGACGTTCGAGACGACTGGCTTGCCCGGTGCTGACGGGAACGTCGACATATCGGGCATTCGATTGAACGTTACTGACGGATTCGTATGCTCTGAATTATTCAAATCAGCACCTTTATCTTCAATCAATAATAGGCTTAAGCTCACCTTCCACGATCAGTGAGGCCGTCCATGTGGATTCACCGTCAACGTTGCGTGCACGACACGTATACAGACCAGTATCCGATTTCCTATAAATAAACTCAACACGACTACCAATACAATTACTTACTTCCTTCTTATCTGTCATTCATCCATAAGAGGATGACGAGACGTTTCAATTTTAAAATCTTCTAAGTAAAAGTCAGTGTCAGCTCTACGTTTCCACATACATACCTACCTGAAAAAGTTCTATAATCAAACAACAACAACAACAAAACAAACCTCAGGTCAGAGATACGCAGTGAACCGGTATTGAGTTGTGTGAATCGTTCGTCATTAGCGATTTCATTGATGATCAATTCACCGTTCTTCAACCAGTCGATTTGCGGTGTCACTCGACCACTCGCTTGACACGGCAATATCGCCGATGCAGACACCATAAGCGTTTGATTCGAGTGAGCGTGCTCGATAATCGGCGGTGGATTCGATGGCAACGCTAAACGCCAAATGCTGCTGTACTTACCTTACTACCTTGCCCTAATGAAATTCAAAATACGATAGGCTCGCTCGGTCATCGCCCACTTATAAAGCAAAACGATATTAAGAATTAATACTTTTCGAGTCCACTTTCAATTGCGCTTTAGCCAACGTACTACCAGCTGCATTCATCGCTGCACACACATAATTACCCTCATCGGCAGGCCGTGTATCTGTTATCGTTAAACGACCATCTAACGAAACTTTTGCGCGTCCATCCAGTGACGTGTGCCCAGGAAATAGTAGATCCTCAAATTATTACCTATATAGTAGATGCTCGTCCGGATGGAATGCTGGCTCGGTGCATACCCTACGGGTACAAAATCAAATAAACAACCAACTTGCTGTCCCTCCTTTGACCAGAAACTAGCAGGAGGCGGTTGTCCTTGCGCTTCGCAGTCGAAGTGAACACTCTGACCTGACTCGACACTCACATCGAGAGGCGTCTTGATGAAGGTCGGTGCCGAATGCACCCTCAAGCGTGCCGATGTCTCGATACTGCCCGCTGGATTCTTCGCTTGACACAGGTACTCACCTTCATCACTCGCCTCGATCCTTCAAACGTCTATTTTCACCACTCTGTTCAAGCCAATCATAATAATGTCAATGAAATTAATACCGACCGATCTATTCGCAGACCCCGATTATCAGTGGCTATATAAGCCCGGCCAACTGGCATCTGCTGATTTCGTTTCTTCCAAGTAATCGACGGCATCGGATCACCCGAAACACGACAATCGAACAGCACTGAGGTGCCCACATCTGCGGTCACGTCTCGCGGTTCTTGCTTCAATTCATTCATATTATACGTAAAACAACACAGCCAGCACCCAACAAGGCTAGTGTCTCTATTATCAATGAACACAACACAATCAAGTGTCTAGTAACGAAGCACAAACACAGAACATAATCGCACAACCAAACGCGCAACCAACCAACCGCACACCAACCAAACACATCTAACACTGAGCCAGCTACATATGACTGAGTCTTTTTATGAACCGTAACCAGTACAACACACATATAAAATAATGCCATGCCACATTCATGCCAACTCTATCAGTTTCATACCAATCAATAAAAGAACCAAACAACCAACCAGAAAATAAGGCTTCTCATAAACTGAGAGTCGCGCAGGGCTAGACACCTTCTGCCCGACCATATTCGTCGCGATACACTGGTAAAGACCGGCGTCCGAGCGTTGCACCTGCATGACAATAATTAATTAATTCGTCTGACAACAATAATTAATTCCCGCTGAATGGTAACAATAATAATTAATTGCCTCACCTTATCAATTATCAAATTGCCAGATGGTAACATCGTTACTCGATCATCATCTTGCGCTCTAAACTCCACATCATTCTTTCGCCATGAGACAACCGGTTCAGGAAAACCTCTCGGAGGCACACACTCCATTACGGCTCGATTACCGATCACTGCCTGCAAGTTTACAACCATAAGAATAACCTGCATCGGCCAGGCTCTCATCAAACGTTTATAACGGCCAGGCTATCAAACGTTGTTTCGTCGATCGCTCACCGCGATCGACGAAACAACCACTCGATGTCCAAGTAATAATTAATAATACATCGATAAGAATAAATAATGCAAAAATAAACAACACTCAAAAAGCAAACCTGTGTTGTGCGCGGCCTCGTTCGAAAATCATCCCTGAGCATCGCTATTTTCAACGAGGCTTCTCGCGATCTAGCCTCACCATATTTATTCTTCGCAACACAATAATACGTTCCCGAGTCTGCATCCTTTCCACTCTTACCTATATGCATCAATCAACTGTTATTGACCATTGCTCACTCATAGTGAAAAGCAAACGAACCGTTATTGACACGTAACAGGAACAAAGCACCGGTCTGTAAAATTAAACGATGTGAGGTCGTCTCATCCTTGTTTGTGATCACTTTAACGCCGTCTTTATACCAAGATATCTCGAGATCTCGACCTTTCGCAGCGCAATTCAACGCAGCCGGTTCACCCTTGGCTACGATCACATCCAACGGGTGCTCAGTTATTACTGGTAATACGTCTTCTGCAACAATGAATAAAGCCAGCCATAGCAACTCTTCAACGAAACAAACAAAAAATAATACCTGCAATATCAACTGCTTGCGTGCTCGTGATGAACACACATGAAGACAACAATAAATAAAACATCACTTGATGCAAATACGATGATGATTCTACTGATGCTCTGCTATATGTGTTGTTGAATCGCGCTGCTCGAACATCATTACGAGTACGCTCTGTTCTGTCACCATTAATTGTTATATGAATAATCATCAATGAATTTGCACAATATACAATACTACATACGAGAGAAATAAAACGAAATAATTCAACGGGGTTTTTTAATACGGCCGCAGAATACGAACGATAATGAGCTGCACCAAGCAGCAGCAGCAGCACAATACTAAAGCAATTGGTCAATAAAGATGGTCCGTAAACCACTCATTTAAATTCAACTGAACATAAATAAATCAACAACGCATAAATAAATCGATTCGAGTAGTCACTCACTCACACGAATGGATCAAGCAAATCTATACATGCTGATCACAGTCAGTCGTCACTGCACTTGCCCAAATACGCCAGGGCTATTGCTCTATATCTAATGTATCATGCTGTGCTCACACATCATTAACACTTCATCAACATCACCTATATATATATATATGTTTATGTGCTGCTGCATATAGGTTCAAATCAAATCAACTGCTATATACTATATGCCTTCTTGCAAGCAGCAGCAGCAGCAGCAGCTCAGCTTGTAATCAATACAAACAACGTCTATCCCATAATGCTCTCTCTCCGAGCACAACACCAACATATCACTTCACTCTATTGCATTTGAATAAACATATACATATACATAGGTGTCTATATACTTCTTTTAGTACAGATATAAGAATAATGTGCGATGGATGTATTAATCAAGGACGGTTCATTACGAACTAGTTATAAATAATGAATAATTAGCCACTATAGAGACACCAAATGCATTCGAGTGCACCCAAACCAACTGACTCGAGCTTAAAAATGGCTGCTGCTGCTGCTGCTGCCTCTGCAATATGCACAGCAACGAATCAATAAATATCTGATTCAAACATCAGTTACAATAAGTTCATAGAACACAACATATTCACTACAAGCTACAATTAAGAAGAGCAGAAATGTAAGTAAAGTATGAAATTTAGATTAAAGAATACACAAACGATGCACCAAAGACATGCCTGCCTGCCTGCCTTTCAAGTGCTAAATATGTTCACAAAGACCATGAGCAATCTTATCGAAATTCTCTTAACGCCGAAAAAATCCAAAGGCCTTCATATCATCACCTTCATAAGGATGAAAATCAGTTTAGTGCTGTTGTTTGTAGTGCCATTCACATAAACTGCAACGCATCAAGGAAGCCAGACGAACCAATCAGTACTACTAACAGTTACTGCTGATGTTGCAGTGGATGTGCCGCATTACGGAATCATACAAATTCGCAACTCATTAAGTTGATGTCGAATGAAAAATATACAGCTGGCTGGCGAACAATGTAAATGCAAAAATGAAAACACACGAAGAATCAAAAATGAAAACAATGAAAAAAACGGGCGTCCCAACAACTTCATCGAGCAGCTACAATTTTTTGAAACGATAACATGAAACGCCTGCTGAGTACACTACTAATTAAAATTCAATACAGAATAGACCTAATTAATTTGCACCTATACATAAATAAACAACCAACTTTCTTAGATGCAAATCATACTCCGTGGATAGAGAGTGCTAAGTTTCACCGTTTTTTTTGCAGCAAATCCATCACACCTGCATGAAGCACACTTCAATTAAATGAAGTACACACTCGCAATATTCAATATCAATAATAATATTAATGACCAAATTATTCACGCTCCAAATTGCGACCTGCAAACACACACACACAGCTTTGTGTTTCGCATCAATTCACTTATAAATCTCCTCATATTCACTCGAATCAATTCGTCGCCTTCATTTAATAGCCAATCGAAAAGCGCTCATTAATTTCAAAACGAATCCAATCAAAAAAATTTTTGCAAAACATTCATCAAAATCAATCATAATTGAACAACAACAATCAATTGACAGAGTTCGAACTAATTTGTTGATGCGTGCGTTTCTGGAAATGAGCCAAAAAAGATTACCGTAATTAATTTTTCCTTACAAGACTATGTGGCTTTCATTAAGAGTTCGAAATATGAAAACTTACATTATATTTACGTATCAATGCAACGGTGTTGTGAGTGACCAATGCTTTTTGATTGTATATTGCTTGATCACTACTAAGTGATCAAGCAAGATCACTACCAAGTGATCAAACAAGCTCACTACCGAGTGATCAAGCAAGATCACTACCATCACGACTGGCTGCCACCAAAATGGCAGCGTTTCATCATTGCACAACAAATATCTGACAGGCAAGTGAGTGACGTGTGGCTAATTTGCACCTACCTCACTTATACACCTTATAAAAACGACCAATCGTAAGATAGCTTTACCGATGCAGACTAAATAACACTGTTCATATCACCAGAAACGAAAAACAAAAAGTTCACGACGTTTATCGCATTTGAAAAGCAGCAGCAACAATGCAGCAGAGCATAATTTACGAGTACAATAAAATAAAATCAAAAATAGACAGCGGCCGTCTCATCGGTCTAAGCCGCATCCCGGTGGCAGCACTGTTTTATTGTGTTGCCGCATCCCGGCTAGTGCTGCCAGATGAAGCCTGTTGCCTTTACGCCTCTTGCTTCCCTTCCAAAAAGTACGTCATCACCTCGTTACCGTCCTAAATTCAACACAAACATCATTCAATCAAGCGCTACCACTGTTGTTGTCATATCAGTCTATCTTCAAGCAACGCATCAATAAAATAACTTTCTGCTTACATCATCAACTTTTTGTTTGCCTCGTTGGCTCATTGAAAACACCGGAAAGAAGCAATGCAGAAGATTGTACGACTGCTCACTGATCTGAAATAGATGAGTATTTGCAAATCGCTTCTAAATGAATGTTGCCACAGCAGCACACAGCATTAACAAATTAACAAACCTGAATTTTGTTCGCAACTCCGGTCGATTCCATACGAGAGGCGATATTGACAGTCTCACCGAAGAGACAATACCGAGGCGCTTCTCGTCCAACTACACCGGTCGCAACAGCACCACTGTGAAAACCTATGCGAACCATCATCTGTTCATCAGGTCGATGTGCCAGCTTGAAGTTGGAAACAAACTGCAAAAGTAAATTAGTACAATAGAGATAGCGTGTAAAGTTAAGCAACACACCGAACGCATCTTCAGTGCCACTTCAGCGATTTGCTGCACATGAGCATTGCCATTTTCATTCGGCACTCCTGACGAGATCATATACGCATCGCCGATCGTCTCCACCTGCAATAGAGAGCATAAACATCGAGCAGAGACGATTGCTTGACGATTCACCTTGAAAGCGTCATGTTTTGCGATGATCGAGTCGAAACCCGAGAAGAGGTCGTTCAGGAAGGTGACAATTTGGAACGGTGTTGATGTGGACGAGATCCTTGTGAAGCCACGAATGTCCGAAAATAGAATCGTCGCGCACTCGTACAGCTGAGGCAATACCGCTCTACCCACCTTCAAATCGTCTGCAACGCTCCTAAAATGTGAAACGTCGTCTGCTACAGCTAAACGAATTTTGCTCAGCGTTACCATCGCTCTGAAATTATTTGTACCATTTGGTACTCTGCAACAATTCCCGCTAATTAGCGCACCGCAACAATTTTCGCTAATTAGCGCACTAGAAACATCTGGATATCAGTCGAGGCCCTTCTATAGGACACTGTCGTCATCTTAGACTGATACACCACACCCATATCATCCATCCACCGAATACGACTGAGACTGACATCGTCTCATAAACCATATGTCCATATACGATGCAGAGACGATTTGGTGCACACCGAAATCGAAATAACAATGCACCGCACCCAATACAACCAACCGACCACACGACGTCTCGACACGAAATGAAATGAATGCAATGGCGCCCACTATCAGTATTTAACCATCAACACTCTCGCATCTCTATCACTCCCGCCATATTTTTTAACATATCACGTTGTTTATCACTACCTTTCCCGCCCAAACTCTCTTCTTTCATATGATCAATTCAGCGATTAAGTGTCTACCTCTTCATCAGTACCATATTATCAATACCAATTTTGATCTGTCATCAGATCATCACTATTTTGCGCACAAATCGATAAAATAAAAATCAGAGATCGCTGTTCCATATACTTTCTGAATCAAAAACGCACCAAAAAAAACAGCCCCAGAGTAGACTCATCGGTGATTTCACTATCAGATCACCGAAAGAAATAAGCGAAAAACTACCTCGGTAACATATTATTCAAGAGACGATCCGCTTGTATCTGTGCTTCTTCTAACATTGCCGTACGTTCCTTCACGAGTACTTCCAAATTGGTCGTATACTTGATATTATTTCATTAGAATTACACTTCACCATAACAATTACAATAAAAATATACCACTAACTTCTTCCATCATCTTCATCATCTGATCCAGCAATGATCCATTTCCTCTGTAATTTTTATAATTCTAATGAAAATTAATAACTTATCAAAAAAATTAATAATTCTAATGAAAATTAATAACTTATCAAAACAAACATACGTCGTCTTAAGATTTGTGTTCACAATCGCTTTGACTTTTTTGATTGTCGGACGCATCTCTGGAATCTCCAACCAACACGCCTGAGAAAGCATATCAAATATTAAAAACCCAATTCATAATAATAATAACAATAATAATAATAATAATAATCAATAATAACAATAATAATAATAATAATAATAACAACAACAATAATAATAATGAGTAATCACCTCGAGAGCACTTAATAACGGAAGCGCATAACCTTGTTCCTCAGTCACAGTTGGGAACGATGGGCGTATGCACTGCATATCATCACTTGCCATCGCTATCATTTGCATCAATCCTAAATTACAAACAATCGTAATAAGAATTTAAAAAATAACAGTAATACAATAGTAATAATAATAATAAAACTAACTAGCGTTTGATTTTGACCTTTCATGGAAGGGTTGAACGCGGAATAAAATCTGGTATAGAACCATGCCGAGCGCATAAATATCACTCATCTGCGTTCCACTCGGCAATATTTTCGTGGCCAACAGCTCACGAATCACTTCAGGTGCTTGTTGTATGTACTCTAGAAAACACAGCGATCAATAAACAATAAACATCAGCAGCAACACTCACTCCGAGTGGCTGAAGTGGCCTTGGTGTCTTGATCGCAGCTCTCGTCGAACATCTGCTTGATATCACCCCTGGCCACGCGCTCTCCAATCCAGTGCTCAATACCGAAATTGCTCAGTTTCACGGTCCAATTCGAATCCACCAAACAATTCTGCACACACAAAAATCCGTGTGTCCCAATCGGCGACGAATGAAGGAACTGTACTCCCTGTATTAATCAATGCATTAATTAATGTAATTAATTAATGCACTAATTAATGTAATTAATGCACTTATTACCTTAACAACATCCTTCGCAAATGACACTTGAAAATTACGACCCAGTTTTCGTTCATCGTTAAAAAGAATATCCTGTAAGCAGTGCACTTATAAATAATAATATTATTATACAATAACAATAATCATATTTAATAATAATAATAATAATAATAATAATGATAATAATAATAATAATAATAATAATAATAATAATAATAATAATAATAATAATAATAATAATAATAATACCTCTAAACTACCACGTGTACAAAGTACCCATAGAAGGAGAAATTCGTTTTGCTGATTAAAACAAATCCCATAAAATTTATTCAAATTATCGAATTCAATACGTTTCATCTGCAATTTATTACTACTATTATTATTAATAACACTGCATAGTAATATTGAAAATAATAACAATAATAATAATAATAATAATAATAATAATAATAATAATAATAATAATAATAATAATAAGTAAAAAATAAACTAACTTCATTCAATTGTTTTAATTCAGATTTTGTGAAAGTGATATTCTTAGACTGCGCAAAGCGTTTTACAGCCACATTCACATCGTTACATATCGCTTGTTTCACGTAAATCTTCGTGTTCGTTCGCGAGCTGACACTGCCTATCGCAGACTCTGCGCTGATCGATTTTGAGAAGGACATCTCGGATCGCTGATTTATTTTTATTATTATTATTATTAATTATTACTAATTATCATTAATCTTTAAAATATCAACTCACCGCTCTCGAATCGTCCACTAAACGAACACTCTCCCTCGGAATACGCCACGTCATATCGTACAATCTCTTCTCTTTCCTTCAATAAATACCACAATACAATAACAACAATAAACACAATAACAACATAATAAATAACCAACTAACTCTCTTAAATAAACCAAATACGTCACCGGCGCACTTATTGTAAAAAAAGCGATAATCGCGGCCAATACAAAAACATTCGTGTAATCACATAAACTCGCATCGAAACCGCAATACGGCTCATCCTCAGGCAACTTTCCATCATTTGATGGCCAGTAGTCGTTTATCAATTCGTGTGGTACCTTTTATTATTATTATTATTATTGTTATTATTATAGAAAAAACAACAACAACATAATAAATAAGCAAAAAACAAACATGCTCGAAGCAGTCCTCCTCGTCATCATCAGCTCGCGAGCAGTCACCTCTAAGGGTGGCTTTCATTTGCTGTACGACCCTCACCGTTCCATTGCTCACGTGATAAATCGCATAGGATGGAACACGAATCGCTTTCTTATTTGTGAGTACGTGCCCACTCATTCCTATAATTATTCATATACATACACACTACGTAAATATTATAACACTAAACGCAATCAAAATAGATCAATCACCAATGAACTGTCGATTGATCATTTTTTGCCACAAAAATGAGCCGTTTAAGTAGACGTGCTCTGAATCGGTCTCATCGAATGCATCACGCAGTGCAAGTCCATACAAATACAACGCATCGTATAGTGACATATATGTTATGCTTGCATACTATAACAGTAATCACCATGCATCACTTCTTTCATAGCAAATACCATAACAGTAATAGTAATAGTAATAGTAATAGTAATAGTAATAGTAATAATAATAATAACAAAAAATTTACATGACTGCACAAAATACCAGTTTCCTGGGCGAACTTCAACTGGAACTCGCTCACGAGTTTATGGTCGTAGCCATGCGCCGTTATAATGATGGTGTTTTCGAAGGCGGCCTTCACCTCGTGCTTATCCACACCACTCGCTTCCCACGGGTAATAATCGTTCACATGAAATAAATAGTGTTTCTTATTACAAGCAAATCATCAGCCATTATAATAACAACAACATCAGTGAAACGAAACTCACATGAGCTAGCCACGGCAATATATACACAAACTCTTCAGTTTTCATCCCACACCTATGCACTGCTATCATAAAATTTGTTACCGTATCTAGATCCATGCCAAGCTCTACGATTATTACTAAAACAATACCATTAATTAATAATAATGATAGTAATAACAATAATAATGATAATAATAATAATAAACCAACTTCTTGCAGAACGTTTAAGTGTTTTAAGAATGTTCGAAGCTAATAAGTCATCAACAGTGGCCATTGAATTCACTTCAAGTTGAATATTGACTGAAATTTGCGACTTTTTCAAAACATTCGCTAACGAATAGACCGATAAGCGCTCGTAATCCTCTGATGATCGCACGATGGCTACCTCAAATAATTAAACATCACTAATAAAACAGCAGCATCCCAATTTCAGAGCTTCTTTCATTTTCTGAAGGCACTCAACCAACTCGGCGGGCGGCATCAAGTAACACAACGAACCTGTTTCCAACGATTCAGTTCTATGAACGTCTGAGTGGCTTTCGCCATTTCTGTGGCTGACGTGAGTGCTACTGATCCGAGCGTTGTGAACATCTGCCGATTCGCTAGTGCATCGTGTCCGGACGTATGCGCTATTATAGGCACATTCCATCGTGACGCCAATCGCCCAATTACTAACATCTCTTCAAACTTTTTACTATATATTTTATAGTAATCACAACAACAATAATAATGTAAGGCATTAACCAACCGTCATTGCAACCAGGTCCAAAATAAACCGTAGTGCTGCGTTTGTAATGCATAAAAGCGGCATGCTCGACTCCGTTGAATGCCTCACAAGAGCTCATTGTGAACACTCTGCATAATTGGGCATAATTAATTACTCACAAGTAATACTTACTCAATAAGTAATCATCAACATCAATAAGCCACTCACTCCAATGTGAAATTTGCCGGTAGAATACTTCGAAGTGCCAACTCCTTTGCACACAACCTCAGCACGTCCGGTTCGTGCGACAGTGCTGAGTTATTCTTTAGCAGATGCCCTATACGGATGTTCACTTGATGTCCATTCTTCTTCACTTCTGCACGCCTAACAAACGCTAACACACCGCCAATCAGCGCTATCTTCAGCCAGCTACTAACAAGCATTATTCCACTCACAATAATAACTAAGACTCTACCTCAGAGCAACACTTTATAACTTCACTAATCCAGTGCACACCTAGTTATTTTGATTAATGCTAAATGATAAATGCCAATTAAGAAATGAAATGATGAATCGGAAACGAGTTAATGCATTAATGCATTTATACACTTAATATCTAGCAGCAGCAGCAGCAACTCACTCCTCCCATTCACTTAAATTACTTTGCATAAAGCATTATACACAGACGACTGCGCGTCACACCGACGACAGTTCAGCGCCGAACCGACGACAGTTCAGCGCCGAACCGAGGACAACTGAGCGCCGAATCGAGGACAGTTGAGCGCCGAACCGAGGACAGTTGAGCGCCGAATCGAGGACAGTTGGGCGCCGAACCGAGGACAACTGGGCGCCGACTTCCGCTGAATCACTAATGCAGTAATGGTGTGCAGATGAAATGCGCAAGACGTTACGAGTAACATCTTACTTGACACGTGAATAACGGATGCATTCACTTTGCAGCCAATACTTATATTTACCTTGCATCCATCCATTCTGAGCGAGCAAGGCTTGCAACTCTCGTCAACCACTTAAGAAAGCATGCCGTATCTCTGTACCAACCAACAACTAACTCTCAATAATCCAACTCCGTCCCACCCCATCCCTATCAAATACTTCGCTGCAATTAATAAATCACAACCAACTAATACTAATCGTTCCGTTAGAAGTAAGTCAACATATTCCAATCATAACAACGCATAACTAGTGCTAGTAATGCCCCTCAACTTAATCAAGTCATTTGCATCACACAATTTCATTGCTTTGTTCGCGCTATTTAATAAGTCTCATACAATATTAGCACATCAATAATGATATCGGGTAAGTTGATCACTCTAAAATAATTGCAAGAGCATAATAAGATCACAATATAATAAGCTTCATACACGCATACTTTTGACTGCCGCCTTGCATCCCATTTCCCGCATATCTCATCCACAATGTACACAAATAAACATACAATTCATAATAATAATATACAATAAAAAATATCACTTATTTATCGCTGTTATGAATAAAATATTTCGTTTGCACCACTGATACACGCGTTGCAAATCCACTCGGCGCGTGGCTCGTTCAATATCGCCTCGAAGCTTTCTCGAAGTAATTCGCTGCATTCCTGCAATAGACATAACATACCATAATAATAATAATAATAATAATAATAATAATAATAATAATAATAATAATAACAATTCAACACAATACTAAAAACCAACTAATATATGAAAGCTACCTGATGAAAAAAGCGCCGACAACCCTGATTGTTGCCAGTACACTGTATTCCAATGCAATCTCCCTGCAGCAGCGTTTTATAATAACAACAATCAATATCAATAATGACAAGTCAAAATAACAACAATAAAACTAACCCGAAATTCTTCTTTACAATAACCACATCGTTGCAAAAGCAATGTTGCGCCATTACTAGTATTATTATTATTGTCATTAGTGTTGTTTTCATCCAAAGAATTATTTATTCTAATATTACTTATTGTTGTTGACGTCATATTATTACTATTCATATTATTAATCACATCAAAATTATTCGATGTTGACGGCCTGTTAACTGAAAATACGACAATTATGGATACCGCTTAGAAGAAATCATACTGATTTATCAGATCTTAGAAGTACGTTTAACATTCACACAACCTAAGAAACATACCATAACTATAAGCGCACTCATGCCTGTTGGTAATATTCGCTTTATTATTAGTATTACTTTTCATCATGAGATTTGCCAACGCCTTGAATGCTGACTCTGGATAGGGCACTCGAACGTTCCTTCAAATCAACTTCAGTATTATTATGGCTAGTGTCAACTTCAACTACCTACACAGAACAAACAAATTAACCTTGGTAATGACAGCTCACCACCACAATACAACGGGTTTCCAGTGTTCACGAAGTGAGGAGGACTTCGTGGGGTTTGACCGCCACAAAATATGATCCGCTTGCGGGCTCTGCACCTGGCTTTCAGCCCTCGACAGCAATTACCGTTGTTCAAATACTCTTCCTCGAACGGGTTTCGAACGTTGATCACCTCTTTCAGTTCGAATGAAGCCGAAGCGGCACTCTTCTTGCCTTTACTCTTCTCACACGCACCGTCACTCACCACCTTCGATGTCAATAACAACAACTCGCCCACCCCTCTCCCCCCATTCCGACCTCGCCCTTTACGATCTGATGTCGTCACTGCTGTCCTATTATCCACCACATCACTATCATTTAGTGCTGTACAGTATGTACTGCTATCGGCCACATCACATGCTACAGGAGGCTCAGGTGTTAAATTCTGGTAGAAATCAACCACTGACGGCGGTCTAATATTATCCTCTTCTTCTGAGCCCAATCCCAAACCTAGTCCCAGACCTAAACCCAAACCCGATCCGGAAAACACTCCGTCCGCACTCCGTTCTGCAGCATTCGTATCTGTGCCGAACTCCGTCTGTCGATCGTTCGCGTGTAAGATTGCCGTTGTGGCCATTTTTTGCCCTCGCCGCTTTCTCACTTCCAAACAGCAGTTTGCGAATTCTGAAAACGGTTTTAAACAACAATAATAAAAATAATCATAACAATAGTATTAATAACAACTCTCACTCATGTGCCAATACAAACAAAATACGCCGCAACCTCAAATCATCTTAAAAACCTACAAAACAACAACCATTTATGATCTCATTTTAAAAACATTCAAATCATACATAAACCAGACTAAACATACTGCCTTCCACTATCACAGTACATATTAAAAATATTATTATTATTATTATTATTATTATTATTATTATTATTATTATATGCCATTGTCGTTTCGTACGCACCTTCACATCACACTGACAAGCACGCACGCACGCGCATAAGCATGCGTGCAGCCTCTCATATCATCCCGTTTCTATTTAGTTCGCATCCCAGCGCACAATATGGATAAGAAAACCAGAAATTAATAAATGCAGCAGCAGCAGCAGCAACAAGTCACAATAATACACCAGCAATCACCACAGCCAACAGCTTACTCAGAGGCGATAGCTCAGAGGTAGAAACCTAGGCGGCCGGTAACCCTATACCCGGCTGGTTCAACTGCCTGCCGTTCACGAATATCGAAAACGATTGCTGTGCCTAGATCGAAAATGCATTTTATTTTTCAACAGCGACAGTTTTTTTGGCAGTATTATTTTACAATGGAACCAAGTGGAGCCTAGTAGGCCCCCTAAGTGTTTTTCAATTGAAATGCACTGCTCACTGCTGTCACACAAGCTAGGAAGTCGACACTTTCATTTAGCAGTGTACTACACACAGTGTTACGTTTAAGCGCTGCTCACTCTCGGTGTAACCTAGGCTTAAACGACGATCATCAATCAGTTGTGATCGAGTTGACACTAGCTAGAGCAACAAAGCAGCTTTACGTGTTGACACTCAGATTCAGTCATTTGCTTTCAGATGCATGCATCAGCCAGCAATACTAGCACGTACAATTAATTAGTAATTAGCAATAAAAACATGAACAGCAAGTTGGTTGGTAAAGCAACGTCCAGTTGGCTGCTGCTTTTATTGTTTCTTTATTAAAGATCAGAATTATATTGTGGTTAACGCGCAAAATCAGGCAGACGCCAGACAGACCAGCAGACGCAGAGATAGAGCAAACGAAAGAGGAAAGACTCAGAGAACAATCGCTTGCTGTCTGTTGTGTTGGCGAATCGTTCCTGCGCACACTCAAAAATGAACACGCTTAAGACCAGGGCAGCAGCCTAGCGTAGCAGATAGCTTGCGGCCAGATGAATGCCACCTATCTCCCCGAACACGGACTCGTTGAATTCACAAACTTTTTGCTTCAGCTCAACTCGATCTGAATCGACAACGCAACAAGGTGCTCAATAAACAACAACACAACACAATAACAACGAAAGTAAAACCCACACAGTCTATTATCCCCATTTGCGTAGTACCACTCTCGCGTCCATACCTGCAACATCCACAAAACCATTAAAGCAACTAAAAACAAAATACTCAAACTTGAATACCTCCAGTAGAATGGCGCAACTATCGGCGAACAACACTTGAACAGTTAAGCCGTCTCATCGCTAATGCCCAACGCACCTGATCTGCTAAAGCAAATGAAGTGAACAACGCACCATTTCATAATCCAATCCCTTTGCCTTTATGCATCACCACCAAACGATCGTTAAGCATCAGCACAGTTTAACAATCATCACAACAACATAATAACATCATACAATAAAAGCACGCACATTCACCATCCACCCAACCGACCACTCACCATCACCACTCATCTCAACAATGAGCTCTACCACTCTCTAAACACTACCATTTAAACGCCACGTCATCATCAACTAATCAATAATAGACCAGAGCACTGCGATACAAATAGAAATAGCATCATACAACAACTATTATTATCAAATAACTCATACATAAATTCCTATTGCCTCTAAAAACTTAAAATAAGATACTCACAAAACAGCGATTCAACCTGATACAACGATCGTCATACATCACTCTGAATAATAACAGTGACAATAATAATAATACTTCGCAAAAAAACCAAAATAAAGCAATAAAATTCCCACAATTATAACAAGTATAAACAGAACTGATAACATTAACTATAATTATTAATTATTAATCACAATAATATTTCCTTCATAACGAGCATATAATAACACCAGTACGCATCAAATAATAAATGAAAAATAAGCAAAAAAAAGCAAATCAGTTATAATTACACGACTATTTATAACATTTTCGAGCGTTCCAATTCGGTCTGTTCTCGGTCCTCTTCGTCGTCTATCAACAGCTTATCAGCCAGTGAGCTCGGTATGTTGTCGTCAATCCACTTCAGATCCTCCTCAAATCACACACGTCAACGCTAATCACCACAACACACTCAACTCAACTCAACCAACCTTTATTTTCTCATCTGAATAATCCTTCTGCTGTTTTCGAGCGTCACCCCTCGACGACACCGACCCACTTCGCTGCTTCAACACCTCACTCGCATAAAACCCACTGTTGAACAACTCATCTGAACAATCAATCATACAACAACAACTCAACGCAACCAATCAGCAACCCAACCAACCAACCCTCGTCATTCTCATCCTCGGAATCGTCCAAAAGTGGTGTGAATGCGTATCGTTGATTGTTCTGCGACGGTCTCCACAAAACCATAATCACCACCAAAATCGAACAGAATAACACATGCCAAAACGCTGTATCTATCCAACTGCAATACGCAAACACAACAATAACATCACCATACCATAAATAATCACCATAACAACAATAAATAACCGAACGTAACTATTCCTTCCAATCCACCAAGCAGTGCTGTAAATTGTGCATATAAATCGTCCATATCATGAACACTGCACTAACCATAACAGCAAAACATAATGTATTCGTGAAATGTCGATAAACAGACAATTTTATCTGAAATTTCTTAAATAAGCATAATAAAAAATAATAACACACACGTATGTATAATAATAAATAGTAACCTCATTTCGACGTAATCTCAACACACGCATTGTGCTAATCAATGAGGTAAAGATCCACCAGAAAATCACCACCTCGAGAATTATAAGCGGAAGTGCGGCCAACTGCTTTTGCTTGACTGCTTCCGCATGACTCTTAAATGACAATAACAATAAGCATAAAGCATAAACCACCAACAGTATAAGGTATAAGTAAATTCACCTTCGATACTCTGGCCAGTCCCTCGATAGCACAGAAAATGAAGTAGATGAAGCCAACACCAGCCACCTGATTTAGGGTACTTCCCAGGCGCGGTTTCACCACGCCGTAACCCACAGACACTATGATAATGAGCACTCTTGACATTGTCCTCTTCAAACATGACACCAATTCGGCTGCCTTAATTAATTATTTCAATGAAGTCGTCACTCCGATAAAACATCAAGCCTGAATTTGCCACGTATCTCACCACCAGCTATAGCATACCTCAATGAAGCCATCCACTGAAGTACCATTTTCGTTCATCGTCTCGTATTCCGAATAGAACATTGCCTTCTCGATCATCCCCACCGTTATCACAGCACCTTCAATACACCTCCTCTCCACTTCCACATAACAATGACACTAATAATAATAATAATAATAATCACACAACCCACCAATCCAAAATTGTATCCTCAAAATATCCTTCCAATGTCGCAAACAAACCGACAACCATACCAACGCAAGCACCATATAAAACACGCACATCAACGAATAAAATCTCAATAATGGGTAATCTATTGCACTCAGGTATCCGTATGGCCCACGCCACTGTACGTCCATTGTTATCATATGCGATTTATCATTCTTATTACTGCTATCCACCGGCGGATATTTCACCACGGTAAACTTCAATACCAAAAAATATATACCATCCAATGGTAATTTCTGAACCGGATGCCATGAACTGAAACAACTCCATTTCAATAAACATTATTAATTGGATACTCACATAACCAAGTGAGAACCAAGTATTACGAAACCTACTAGCCATTAAACTGATCACGATAATACTAAAACGATATCGAACACAAACAACACATCAACACAAGCGCAGCATTCACCAACCGACCACTCAACAGCCAACAAAACACAACAATGATCAAGCACTCAGTGAATATCGACTTCATCTCACTACTCTAGTAGTTCTTACAACTCTAACTGACTGTCAACAGCACCTTAACGAACGTTTCGCGCCACCATCCAACGAATCTCCATTCAGTCCTGCATACTCTCGCTTCGCTAGACGTAAATTATGCGCCGCTTCTGTCTGATTCACCTGAAATTTCACTAAATTCACACTTCAATTAAAGATCAAGGCAGCAGCAAGTCACTGAAACAGAAGCTGACCTTCATGCCATGCGTGCTCACATTATGTACCTCTAGTGGTTTTAACGGTAGTGGTTGATTGAATATCATCGTGCCTTGCGCATCTTTACAACTGAATCGTTGTGGAGGTGATTTGTAGAATAAAATCTTCTGGTAATCATAACCAGCCGGAATTTCGTATTCTTGATCGAAATAAAAGTTCTGAAATTCCGCCGACTGTTTTTCATGAATAAACAAATGAAAATCTTTTTTTCTCAGTTACTGCGTCACAGACACAAACGGGTGTTAGCGCTGAGGCAAAAAATCTTTGCATGTGTTTCATCCGGGCCTCTTTCAGGTTCTCATGCAGAACGAGCACAATTCAACGATGATGAATCTTAGGCAAAACCCCGCGGCCAAAACTTCAGCCAAAAACACGACCATGTTCCGATTTTGTGTGCACCTTCTTACACGTGTTCTCTACAACAACACTTCGTAATAATAATAATAATAATAATAAATAATAATAATAATAATAATAATAATAAAAACCATATTACACACCAAAAGATCTTTCACTTGCCCTTGACGATTTACATCAAAGAATTCCTTGTCACACGGCGAACTTCTAATCACGAACTGTACATCAAATTGCAAGTCGGCACTCTCCATACAGTTCAATCGAATCTCCACTTCGGTGCCATTCAACGCTGACTGTGGAAAACCCACGTACTCTACCTAAAACACACACACACACTCGCAAACTGCACCAGAACAACCCCAACCCAACCTCATTGCCACTCACCGTTTCAGGTTTCAGTTCCAAATCCGTACTGATTATGGCCGGAGTTAATAGGTGAGCAGATACGGTGAGCAGTGCACCCTTCGAGTCCACTAATAATATCGTTATCAAAATCAATAACTTCGTTGAGCGGTTTACCATTATCAAACCAACAATTATCCAGCAATACCCTCAATAATCGAAAACAGTATTTCAATTAATAACAACGACAACAACAACATCAATCACTACTGATCACAACAACAATAATAGTTTCAAATAAACTGCAAATAAACTCCTAGTGACGTGAGCTATCGTTGCACTAGCTCACATCACATCACAATTTCTTTGAAACGTCACCATGAGCGCGCACCCAAGAAAATAAGCAAAAATCAATTTCAATAATAACTTCAAAAAGCAGCATCCACATTAAAAACAACCACAATCAGGTGGACAACATTGCATCACATGGTTTTTCCTAGTTCTGTCTTATTTTCACAAATATATTCATTCTCGAAATTACGTCTTATTAAAATTTATGCTCTCTGCCATATCTCCTCATTCAGAACACCACAAACCATCCAAGTTACCTAACAGCATCAGCAGCTTCCCACTTCCCACAACAACTCACCCAAAACCCGCCGCCACAACTAAAATTTTTAAAATTGCTCATAAACCATCCAACAAAACTTTCATTCGTTAGAGTCGGTTGCATTGCTTAGTTGTAATCCACGTTCCAGCAACCAACCATTCACGAACCACGTACGAACCTCATATAGTTCATTTTGTACACCGTTCGTTCTGGGACCAACTTTTAAATTTTTCGATCACATTTCGCAGCTAACTACCACACCCCCTTCTCGCCGCTTAAAACCTAACCCACTGAAAAAAAAACAAAAAATTCGTCTCCACGAGAACAGAAACACTCAACTGAAGGTGATAACTCAATAATGGCGCATTAATTTCGGTCTCTACGTTCACGTCCAGCGTTTTCTAAAATCGACTAATGTATACATACATAATACACAGACAAATAACACAATCTGTTGAACATCAATCAAATTATATTTCTGAACCGACACTTATACAGCCTAAGCTTTTAATCACAAATATAATTACGACTGCACAATAATAATAATAATATCAATAAAAATAATATCCTCTAATCAGCAATTAAAATCTTCTCTGCAACAATAAAGTATACGTAAGACTTACAATAAAATCATATTTACAATAAAGGCAGTCCAACGGAGTAGTAATAATAATCATACTAAAACCAGTAACAACAACAATAATAATAATACTAAAAATAACAGAACTGACCAAAATACTACAATAATACTCGACCCGAACATTCAATCATTAAAAAAAGCACATAATAACCGCAAACAATAACAGCACTAAATAAATAATCAACTATAATAATCACTCTAATCAGAAATAACTCTCTCCACAAATTCCGCATAAGTCTGCTTCAATGCATATTTCCGAGCGAACTCTTGAATTGCCACACGTCTTCGACTATACACCATCTGATAACTACAACAACGAAACAATTTATAATTATATTCATAATAATAAAAATGCAATTAAAAAATATATAATAATAAATAAATATATTATTAAAAAATAAATAAAAATAAAAAATATAATAAATACAACCACACACTTTTCTAATTCAACCGTTTTCCGACGCGCAATACTGATTATCGTTAGCCTCAGTAATGCTGGTAATGCTATCTGCGAAACCACACATCCGTCAAACAACGGGCCTGGCAAGCCACATCTCAAAATTCATATAATAATAATAATAATAATAATAACAATAATAATAATAACAATAATAATAATAATAATAACTAATAATAACAATAACAATAATCAACAACAAAAACAACACTAATGAACGAAAAAGCCACTTGGTCCAATCGCCGTCGATGTGTACCCGCACCAGACCAGTCTCGACATTATGAAGGAATATCACCACCCGATCGGGTCTCCCACCCCGAACCACCTTCGAACCATCGCCACTCACCGCAAACATCTCCTCTGAAACGCACGCAATCAACCATCAAATATACATATAAAAGTATCTATCTAATATACAAATCCAAATATCTATCTAAAACACTGCTTCACTAACCCACTGGAAAATGCCGTCTGTCCTCAAGTCTTTCCAACCAAACCACAAAAACTCGTTCATCTACATTACGCTTCACCAACTGACTTCCAGTTCTCTCTCCGAAACTTGCAGCTGAACTTTTAACACAATAATAACAATAATAATAACAATAATAACAATAACAATAATAATACAATAATAATAACAATAACAATAATAATAAATAACCTGATGCACCAGCTGCAGGTAAATCTTGAGCAGATTTTGCACTAGCTGCACTTGTTCGGCTTGTCGTAGAGGATCTCTGTTCATTTTCGTTCTGATTACACGATGATGACGATCTGCTGGCGCCTTAAAAATAAATTCGTTATCGCACCCCTCTAATAAAACTATCACACTCTACTAACGCTGTAATTTCGAGTCATCTGCAGCCGACTCATCGAGCACATACGCCTCTTTACCGCCCAATTGATGAGAGTACCGTTCGGACGGCATCAAGAAGGCAATCTCGGAATGTGCATCGCACCACCATATTAAGTGCTTCACACCATCCAATACATATCCATCAGCAGCACCTTCATTCTGTTTCGTCCTTACTTCATCATCATCTGATATATAATCCCTGTTTTATCCTATCCGTACCAAATCTAATCTCATTAATAAGCTCATAAATAAAACAAACATGCTGCTGAAGAGAACGCAGTGTGCCAATTGCCAGTCCAGTGTGCGTGTTTGGCCACCTCGACACCCTCACCCAGTTCTGCGAGCATCGCACAAAACTCGTTACTCGTATTCTCAATACTCATCTTAAATGCATCCAACCACACTAATCATAACAACCAACAACAACTAATAACTAACCGCATTCTGCAAAATATCCTTGGCCTGTCTCTGCCCGTCTCGAACATAGAATATTGAAACTGTCTGCACGAGTCTTGTCGGTGTACGATCAACCGTCTTGCTCAAATCCTCGTAAAACTCATCACTGAAATGCAATGCATATATATACCTCTCGGTTACTTTCAATCTAAAATAATTTATCACAAAACCTTTTTGACGACGAATCCAACATCACTATATCACCCTCCTTGAACGCCTCTTCCGAAACTAAGCCCATATCGTAGAGGAAGACCCGTCCCGCGTCGCAATCCGATGACGCTCTAAATAGACACAATAGTCAATAAATTAATAATAATAATAATAATAATAATAATAATAATAATGAATATAACAATAATACACACAAAATTGGCTGGATTGGTTGTGCCAACATGCTAGCCAAAGGCTCTTTGAGCCACACATTACGCTGGTCTGCAGCTCGAATCAAACTCTCACTGGACTGTATCGATTTTCTGATGTCGCTCAATTGCGTTATTATTTTATCCGTTTCTGGCGTTGGATTTAACGCCGGAATTATCGAGTCTCTGAAATTGTTTTCTTTATAAGTAACAATAAAATAAGTAACTAAAATAAAAACGAACAATTTGCACAGAGGTTTGCACACGGACGCTGGCATCTGGAATGATTTGAGCAGCGTTACGGGTTGAGCTGTTGACGTTGCGTTACTGGGCACTTCAGTGCTAACGTCTCCAGGTGGATTACAGTCGGCATGCAGACGACACAGCGCTGCAGTGGCTTGATGATGTGGTGTACGAGCCACGAAGATAATTGTTGGATGACCTGAACATACACATACACATCCACATAGCTGAACACTCACTTCACAAGCATTAAAAGCACCAACCCTGTGATACATCGGTGAAACGAGTTGCCTCATGAATCGCAATTAAGGTCTGTTGTTTGATTAGAAAGTAGCGAAATTTCTGCAGTGATATCGTCTTTACGCCATATCTATGCGCTAAACGACGCTCATCAACACGATCATCATTCGCATTCGAACGACCCTTCAATTCAATTCAATTCAATTCATTTAAATCCAGCAGCAAATAACAAAAAAAAAAACTCACAACTGCACTGAATAAATTATACAACAAGAATTCGGCCGCATCGTGAACGCGTTTACTGGCTGCTTTGCGTTGTGGTACTGCCTGTAAATAATACAGACCACCTTCAAACAACAACAACAACAACACGCCTTCAATGAGAACCAACCAGATTCTTGCCTCCGTAAATACCAAATTCGATTGTTTCAGCGATTGTCGTTAAACACGACTCCGTCTCAACCAACTGCGGTGCGGCACACAGCCAAACAGCCAAACTCATGTATGCTGCGACCACCTCAAGCACATCATATCGTTATCTACTACCGCTACTCAAAATCAAAATCAAAACCTACCGATGAATGCAAATCTCTGGAATGCTGAGGTGGCGGCTTCTGCAGTTGTGTGTCTATGAAACGACAAAGCGATGTCACTATGGAAAAGCCCGTTGACAAATCTTCTAAACATCATGCCATCATTCACAACAATAATAATAATAATAATAATAATAATAATAATAATAATAATAAATAATAATAAATAATAAAAATAAGTACCAACTTCTATAAAACAATATGTTTGGATGTATGTTCGTGATTGAGTTAATGCAGTCGATGGCCGCCAAGCACACACTCAATTCAGAGCACCACAACGCTTTGCACATATTCTCACAAATCTCATACACCACCGTTTTCAGCAACGACACACAATAATAACCTCAATCATAACAACAATTACAATAACAAATAGCAATTACAATTACAATTACTATATTATAAAAACAACCTCCATCCTTCTCAGCACCCTCCAACACCTTCGACTCGTCCTGTTGTCGCGTTAATCTCTCCGCCGTGAAGCACACATCGTACACGCAACTCTCTTCGCACAATATATTACACATCGCTACAATAACCAACAACAACAATAATAATAGTAATAATAATAATAATAATAATAATAATCATAATAATAATAATAACAAACCCAAAGTAAGATGCAAGTTTGCAGGATCGGTTTCATGTCGTAAAGAATAAATGAGAATGCGATGAATGCGAGGTCTCAACTCAATGTAAGACTGCGAATGCCCTTCTGCTATGCTATATCCCGATGAACTGAATGAGACGTGCGATGGATCTGCAATGTTCCCTTAGTTAATAAGCAAAAGCAATAATTATAAAAGCAATATACCAGCAATACGCGCACATCCGAATACAGTTGGCCAACTTAAAATCGACGACAAAGCACGAAGACACGCACGTCTCATTTCCACTTCACTTATTGATGGATGCAGTCTTCAATTAATTATTATTATTATTACCTGCATTTCAATTAATCAATAATAATAAACAATACCATAACTCACTATCAAAGATAACAACCTGAGTTTGGTTGATTCGGGGAGTACTATATCAATTGCGACCACAAAAAGAGGTAGTAGTACTTCAATCCCTTTCAAACCCAAACGAAACATATTTTCGCCAAAATATATTACCGAACATAATATCAGACGATCTTTCTGCAATCACAATACAATTATTGAAAATGATAATAATAATAATACATAATAATAATAATAATAATAATAATAATAATAATAATAATAATACAAATAAATAACCTCAAGTAATGCCTCATGCACAACTTTATAAAACTGTGCTAGCTGGCAGTCGGCTAGCGTCTCAAGGCTGTTCTTCGAACAAATGATTCGACATAAGGCGCCGATCGCAGCAGCACGTCCCGCCGAAACACCGTCCACCCCAGGCCATTCTGTGGGCGCGGTTAGCCACTGCGCTTCACTTGAGGATGTTGTTGATTGACCTTCATTAACATTAATTAATTAATTCTCCCGCAAGAGAATTAAAGAGACAGATGCTGCAATAAGAACAAGAACACACCGAAAGAACGTCTCGTCACTGCAGAATCACTCGTCGACGTATAGCCCGCAGCCATGCCCTCGCCCGACTCGCCCATCTGATTCTCGTCTACTCCAAATGAACTCATTGAACGCTGACTTCCAACATCTGATAATGCTGCAAAACACCATCAATATATCTATCTACACACTCAAATCCTTTCTAAAACTACCTTTACATCAATAACCAATAAAATCAATGAAACGCTGCTGCATAACTGCCATTACACAATGCCCATAAGTAGATGTGCTGTGCCTGCCGTCCTACTGATTACAAATGCAAAGCTGAACAAATACAATAATAATCCCAATTGAACACGCCTTCTCTCTCACCTGCTCCACCCGACTGTCGATAATGTACTGTCGATGTGCTCGTCTGTCAACGGTTTGATCAACGCCGATTTCACCAGCCAGTCCATGAACATATCTAGCATAGCTCCTGTACTCGGTCCTGGCTGCTCTCCCAAATTGTGCTGCTGCTGCTGCAGTTTTGTTTCGCGACGTTCGATGGCATTACCTTATCAATAACACCGTTATTCAGCCAACCACTCATCATTCCCTGTGTCTAAGCGTGAATAATCTCATTAAATCAACCAACTTTTCAAGTAGTTCCACACGAACTGACTCGCTGTCGGCTTGGCCAACTCGGGCGGTGACTCACCTCCGCCACTATGCACTTGTGCACTCTGTGTTTGTAGCGAACGCTCTAAAATTTTTATAACCATAATATTATAATGGCAATATCATAATATATTATAATGGTAATGTCATAATCATATCATAATAATCATTATTTTTACAGGCATATTATAATGGCAACCAACAAATTATTCACAAACCAGACACTGCTCTTGTTTTTGACGTGTGCGAGTGCGATGATGACTGCAAGCCAAAAGCGTTCTTCAGTATGTTTGAACCAGACGTACCGCCACCTTAATTAATACCAATAACAATATTAATAAAACAAACACTAATAATAACCTGAAGTTGTGACGCTAGTCGCAGTGGTCATTGCAGGATTCAACGTCGAAGCAGCTGACGATGTCGCCTGCATTTGTTGAATGTTGGCTGCTGTCAACGTGCCGCTATCACCTCCTCCTGCAGTTGTGTTCACCGAACCACTCGCGCTTCGTTGGATCATCTTAAACCAAGCACCCATCTACTTTTCAAGTAGCAAGCGCATAAGGCGCATTCACGTAAACAAAACAGGTCAGTGACCTTTCAGCTCAATAACCATAACTAATCCAATATATAAGGCTGCGGGTTATAAGGCGTACTGATTGTCGTCTTTCGACAAGATCAAAGGCTTTTAAGTGCACCTTAAATTCGGTCAACTGACCTGTTGATGTTTCAACCACTCGTCGTAATTGGCTCGATTGCATTCTGCCCACTGCCGCATCAACTCTTCCGACTCTCTGAACTCCACCGATACTTTGCAATCACCTCAAATCACCTCAACTTAATAACACAATAAACACAATAATAGATACCACATACCATAAAAGATATCCACAAGTTTCGATATCGCTGCACAAGCCAAGAAGAAGCACTGCCGAAGTTTACTCGCAGTATACGCACTCATCTCGTCGCCAAGTCCCGTAACCAGCGGTCTTCCGTCACTATCCATTTTGCCACCTAACAAAATTCATTGCTTATTAACACTCGTCACTTAAACAACAACAATAATAATAATAATAATAATAATAATAATAATAATAATAAAACAAACCAGTAGCAAGAAGCGCTTGTATGGGCGTATGAGGCACGGCGCCCACAGCGCACGGCTCGAACGTGACTATATTGGCCGGGTTACCGATTAGATGCAGCATCTCAAACCAGCACACGTGCAGCACCGAATACGACTCGTCCTCTGCTCGTCGCCCAACGAATTTCACAAACTCCTTCACCTCATCATCCACTTCAACGTCCATTATTATATTCATATACACCAATCAATAAAAACTAACCTATCTTTACACTGCAATAGTCTGCACCAAACATCTCTTGAACAATTAGCACGGATAAAGACAACACCTTTCGTGCCCAATTCTCTAACACTGGTACCTTTAATTCTTTACCATTACTAGTGATAATAATAATAATAACAATAATAAATATTCAACCACACCTGGTGTCTCCATCGTTTACATAGAACTGATAATGTCCTCCAATATGACGGTGATGGAATTAGCTCAGCTCGCGCCGCAAATAAAAATTCATCGAATAATGTTAACGACATTTTTGGTGCCATCACTGCGCTTATTTCATCTACAATAATAGTGACAATAATAATAATAATAACAATTACAATGATAATAAACAACAATAACAAAGGTACTAACCAGGAGTAGATAACTGTCCAGATAATAATAAATCAGCGACATTCATTAAGAAATGCAGCGACTTAGCACAGACCCAGTCGCGATGAACAGATTTACAATTGGAGTTGAGTGTTGTGATTGCTTTGAGGATGATCTGCATCTGCTGTGATTGACGTGTGATGTGGATCTGATCGCTTTCTGATAGTTGCTGATGGGCACTCGCTACTGCTGCTGCTGCAGTATGCACTTGAGTAGTTTAAGTTGCTTGTAAAGCTCTTTAAATGAACAACTAACCAGTGGAAGACTGTCCCAGCACAGTCAACGAATTCAATGAGTGGTGTGTCGACGACGACTCCGAGCATGCTGCTGTAGTATGACGAGTGAATATTAGTCGCAACGCATCGATCATCTCACTTAAACACTTACACGATTTATTATTCATAAACACTAGCACCGACACCAACCTAGTATATTTCTGAGGGTTCTGCTTCAAAGGCTTTGGTACACTTGGATGCGATTCATTGATCAGAGCGCTCAGCCATATCACGTAGGTTCGCACGGCTGCTCTGAGCGCTTCATACTCCCTTGATGGTGAATACGACAACGTCAACGCATACGATATCACCTCAAAATACTCATACCATCCAACCGAACAACCGACCGCTCAGCAACTCACACGACACCAATACTGACACTCTTTGCGATACCAACTACTTTATATGTACATGAACCTTGAAATTGATCTCATTCACGTGAATGAGATCAATTTCAAAAATGAATCAATGATCATTCACGTGAATTGCAAGTGAATTATCACGTAAACACATCATTTCATTTAACTATAGACAGATGCACGCGCCATTTTAAGTGCATAATAGTCAACAATACATAATGATATGCGTTACAACAATATTACCTCAAGCTGCGTTGCCTATGACAGCAATAAAAATTATTGTTATTTTAATAATACTAAATGTTTATGATAATAGTAACAAACTTGCATAAGCCACGAGAGTTGTTCTTCCGTTTCTACGTGCCAGCTGTCGGCCACTGAAGCTTCGGCATTCTCCAAAATTTCTTTCATTAGCACTTCGGCCACATACTCTCCAGCTCCTCTGCAGGTCACAAAATAACAATAATAACAATAATAATAGCAAATTATCACTAGAGTTAGTTCTACTCAAAGAGCATCAGCAACGATTTCGACGAAATAACAAACAAATTTACTTCGAAAACAGTGTCAACGTAGAGGTGTGTTGTAGCGAACGAAATTCCAACAATGGCCATTCTTCATACATCACTTCGTTAACAGCACCACAAAACACCTTCTTATCAACTCTCTGCAATATTCTCAAATAATCACATACACACACACACAAACACTCTAATCGAACGATTCTTCACGTCAACAAATCAATATCGATCCGTCGCCTTCCGCAAATCAACATTTCAACGATAGCAACGTTGACGAGTTCGAGTTCAACGATTTCAACTGCAAAAAAACCACAAACAACACCACCACAGAATGTGAACTGCATTACATATCCATCCGTTCGTACATATCCAGATAATCATCAGCACATTGAGAATTCACATTGTTTTTGGCACTCTACCAATTAAGTTATCGCAATTTTGGCAGATTGCCACAATCTCTTACAGTACACCAGTTTTCACTCTGAGACCATCGTTTTCAAATGAAAATAATCATACAGCCCTCCACCTTGGTCTGATTAAACTCACATAAATAAACGCTGAAGTGCTTACATTTATAAAATGCGTCAATTATTAACATTTTAACACGTCACCATCAGAAGTGTTTTAATAAGCTAGAGAACATGAAAAAATAATCAATCAGTTTTATACAATCGTAATTACAACGGCACTACATCAAATGAAGAACACAAAGACCCGATAAATTCATCTGCTGAATGAATTGATTATGGAACGACGACGATCCGAGAGACCAGAAGAAGGAAAGAGCACACAAGAGGAGAGTCAGTTCAACAAAACCAACTCAAAATACAACCCGACTTAAAATTGGTAACCGTTCTCAAGCAACTGAGAAATAATAAATTGAACCGGAGAGAAAGAGAAAGACGACTATCATTTCATTTCAGTAACATTGACAAACACTAGCCATAATAATAAACATTATCTATTATTATCAGTCATACTATCATTCAAAATTATGCAAAACAGCGAAGAAAGAAGCAATGATAATAACAAGTTACGAAGTAAGCAGTAAAAGTAATATCAAATAACCCTACTACGCAACAACCAAGCAAGTTAATGCTTACCAGTGCCTTCGGCTGAGGCTCACTACGCCACTTAGCTGCTGATTCAAACCCGGTTCATGTCATGCTTCGCGGCGGATTTAAGGTTCATCCAGAGTTCACGCTGACGTCACCCCCTCCCATGATGCGTTAAATATAGGATTATGATAATATCTGCTCATTTCACTTCGAAAATAATGATTACAAATCGGCAATTCCATAAAACTGACTCGATACGTCAATATTGGGATCATATTCGAGTACAGTCGTGTCTCGTTTTGACTGTTGTTGGCTGACGGGTGGTGGTACGTATGGTGCACGACTCGGTATCGAATCCAATAGATATCTATGCGAGAGCGCGTCAGCTGCTGAATACCTTAGCTCGTCACTATAGACCAATAAATGCTGCAACAAGTCTATGCATTCCCATGATGCCAGTGGTACTGAAAAGATGATATTTAAAAACAATTCTCATTTCACTAGTGATTATTCATTCGCTTGCAAAACAGGCATACTGCGATCAGCTAGCATTATTATCACCAACACCTACCAACAGTGCTCCAATCCGAAACTGCCTCAATACTGTCGAAAACAATCTTGCGACTGTCCGGCAAATCACTCCAGCCCTTCCAATTTTGCTCGTTCGGTGAGCCCAGTACAGCCATCACTAAGGCTATTTGCTCCAAATCATTTCTACCCTTCAACAAACAACACAATCAATAAACAAAGCAATAACAACTACTACTATAATAATAGTAGAATAACAATAACCGCAAATAATGGTGCTCCATTCAACAGCTCAGCTAATATACAACCACATGACCATAAATCAACCTTTGGAGTGTATTTGGTCGAACCGAATAATAGTTCCGGAGCACGATACCAACGCGATGCGACCTTAACTAATTACAAATATAACAACACTCATACTCAGCAGCATATCTCATGCACTCACCTGATGTTCATAGGTTCTATTCGGATCGTTTTCAAAATATAAGCAAGCTTGGCCAAAATCAGTGATTTTCAATTTGCCCTCTGCTGATATCATCACATTCTGTGGTTTGAGATCCTTTAAGAAACTATCATCACAACACTAAAATTATCGTAACAATCACACAACTCGAAACAGTAATAGTAAACATAAACCAACTCTGTGCATTATGCCGATGCTGTGTAGGTATGCAACGCCGCATAGCAGTTGAAATAAATAAAACTTAACCACATTGTCGTTCAACGGACGACGTACGTCTTCAATAACCAACTTCAGATTCGACTCCACATACTCCATCACCAGCGATATGGTGTCCCCTCCCGAGATTACATCCAGCAATTTTACCACCTTTATTATGAGTACAATCAATCGAATGAAGGCATCATAACAAAAACCATTTAAAAAGCAACCTACGCACATTTTCATGGTCCGTATTTCTCAGCGCAAACATCTCGCGAATCACTTCTATTTCACTGCGTCGATCTCTCTTCAATGGGATTCGCTTGATGGCCACAGTCTCCCCGGTCTGTGAATAAAAATAAATATAAAAACAACATTGACAAAGAATCAATAACAATAAAATAACCACCTCAAGTTTTCGAGCCATCATCACAACACCAAAAGAACCCTCTCCAATCGGTCGAATAATGCCGTAAGCAGACGAAGCAACGCCATAGTACCGACTCGAACATGCCGTTGACGAATACGAGCACATGGAACACCCAAATTAATTATTCTTCTCAATACTCAAATCAAATCAATCTATAATTCTGCAAAATTAATCACCTCATTATAAACACCACCTAAACATATGATACGAATGCACACCTAACATGTGCCCAATAATAAATATAACGCGAAACGAGAGCACAACCACAACAATAATAAATAATACTAATAAATAAAACTACTTTTCAAATGGTTGCTAAGCAATATCTTATCAACACACTACGAACCATCCAGTCCGAACGCTTTGAGACCGTTCACAGCGTTCAAATCTCTACTGCTACGGGAAGTTTCGCCACAAACCAAAGCACTCCAACTGTGCCACACATACAATCTCGCCACTGCGGCCACGCCCCGTATGAAGCACCCCTGTAAGCCTGATTTCCTCTCGTTTATGCTGTTCAATAATAACAATAATAATATTTATTCGCATGAAAACATATAAAGATTTCAGTGCAATCATAACAGTATAGCCAACATACTATCTATTGCTTGGGAGACGAGAAATGACTTTCAAAAAGTTCTTATGCATCTACTGATAACAATAACAATGTATCCAGTCTTGAAGCGTCCTAAAATGAGCGGCAACCTACGTGCCTAGGTGTGTCCGTCACTGCACTCTGCATAACAGTCCAAACACAACATCATTTATTCAAGTAAAGTAATCTGTTTACTTACTACTATAACTCGCTTAAAATAACAACCAACTGCACTGCAATTATAATCCAACAATAACAACATATCAATATCTAATCTGAATCATTAAACTGCTAAATGATATTCAAATGCTCACAGCAAAACGCACACAGAATACATTATCAAAGTGAATTAATTCTATAAACATCATTTACCACTCAGCTAAAAGTAACAGTAAAATAAACCAACTCGAATTACTCATGAGCAACACAATATATTAAACAATATAACCACCCAAATGAATCGATATTATTAGTAAAACAATAGCATTGATATTGTTATCAATATTATGTCGTGACAATATAAAGCTCGATGCATGCACACAATCACTACTATGTACAACGATGATTATGCTATATAGTACAATTGTTACAATAACAATATAATTATGCAAAAAACTCTACAATAATTGCATTAAAGCGACCGATATGGAACTAATTAATTGATGATGAGATCAGCAATATTATATATGAGATGAGCTATTTGAATTCGGTTCAGAATGTGACTTTAAAATGGATAACTTATTACTTAATAAGGAACAAATAACTACAATAATGTCAAGAATAACAACTGCAACAACAATAATAATAATAATAATAATAATAATAATAATAATAAAGTATTCCAATGAAGTTAACCTGCAGAAGTGTGTAATAAGGATAATATTCAGCCGCAGTCGTTTTCACCTGCTCCATCCGAAACCACTAACGTTTGAAGAGTGGATTCCGCAGCAACACTTCAAACAAACACCCGTCTTTGATTACCACAACAAAACAACAACAAAATCAATCAAATGACCAACTGATGTCCGTTCTCGTCGCATTCACTCGCATGCACTCTCAAGTACACCTCTATGAAGAGCACCAACAGACCCGAAAATATTGTTCCACATCCGCCCACCAAAAATATATTCCTATACGTTCCAACAGTGTCATGAATAAACCCTTAATTTATCATTATCAATTATAATCACACCACCAACGACAATGTCATCCTAGTGTCGTCTGGGCGGACCTTGGCAATCTGTCGAAATTCGTATTTGGCAACTTGAGTGGGCGTGGTAAACCGCCCACGCACAGATGAATAATAAGTACTTACCGACAAGGGCAGGTCCGATGAGGTTACCCAAGCCCTCGACCAGACAGAGTAGTCCGTAACCGGTCTGGAAGTCATACAAACACAGCAGATGTACAGTGATCACCGAGGCAAGCACGTAATTGGCACTTATGAAGAATCCATAGCCACTGCACAACATCAAAACGAGTAGATAGGAGTCGACAAACGGTGTGAGCACAACACAACAACCTGCCAACACTATGAACACACCATAGAGCACTATGATTTGCTGCAATTAAGATTAAGCATTAAGCTAATCTGCTAATCACAACTAAGCCTAAGCCTACCTCTCTAGTTTTCTTCCAATCAGCCAAGAAGCCACATAGCAACATTGATATTGTATTCATGAAACCAATTGACGACACCAGATATGAAGCTGTTGTTTGGGTGACATTCAAATGTTCCACTGCATATTCCGGGAAGTTTACATAGGGTATATCAAAGAATATATATAAAACGAATGTACTTACAAGGAACATTAGGAATGTCGGTATTAATAGAAGGGACTTGGTTACCGATAGCCACTCGCATGTCGACTCTAGCATCTGAAATTACATAAATAAATACTGAACAGCAAATATTTGTGCGATACAACAACAAATAAACCTTTGCAATCTGCAGGTGACGACGTGATTTGCGTTTTCGTCTGAAGAAGATCGCAGGTGCAGAGGGTACTCGTTGATGCATATTATTACTATTGTTGTTCAGAGCAAATAAACAGATGTCGTTGTTGATTCTTGTTGGATAGGTTATTATATTGGAAGCCGGAACACGACCTTGCGCTGTGCCCACACCACTTAGCATTGTCGCGAAACGTGGCATCGTTCGAGCATCTTAATAACAAATTATACATAGCCAATTATGACTATAAATAAATAAATAAACCTCTAACGCACGCGCCCAACGAGGTTTTACGCAGCCTGGCATCATCACCATCTAATAACAATGGTTCATCTTCTCGTTTCTGCCTTTCCAAATCATCCACCTGCAATAATAACTAATAATAAACAAACCACAAACACCATAAATAATACCTTTGATTCAGCAGCCGTTATCGTCAGAAATCTCGACGAACCCGCATCACCCTCATTCGACTGCGTTGTTGACGAATCATCACTCTGTCGTTCGCTTATCAAACTTAATTACTTCATTAATTATTCATTCCCTAATTCAACAACAATAATAAATAAAAGTCCACCTGAAATGTCTACTGATCACGCAATCGCGCTCAATCGACTCATCACTACCTCGTTCAAGTGCACCCACTGAATTCCATCGAAGACATCTTCTACCGTTACTATTTATTTTTGATGGAACAACCTTCAATATTTATCACTAATTTAATGCAACCAAGTAAATAAATTACTAAAACAACTCACTTGTAGATCCGAACTGAAATTATTCGTTGCCGAGCGAAGGAATGTGCCCACACTTTTGCTTCGCGACACGCACTCTTGCATCTCATTCGCCACATCACGCACCTCAACTCCTTACTATTATTATACTAGTGCTATTGCTCGAAAATACCAACCAGTTGTATATTTGAGGTGGTGTCCTGAATTCGCTGTAAGTACCATCGGACACTGCTCGAGAGCTCAGGCAACGAGATGGCACGTCTTCGACTATGCACCACTCCATTCATTGGCTCTATCTAAATTGCAATCCATCGCAATAACCACTAACAACAACAAATAGAATGTACTCACCTCCTCAGTGACCAATCCAAAACCCTGTCTCGCACGTTCCTTTTCAGTCTTCTCGATAAATTTCTTCTTCTTGTATTCCAACGTATCCTGCGGCCATTCCAGATCCTATCCTAGCGTCAATTACAACACAATTCGCATTATCTAATAACAAACAAACAAGCTAACCTTCATTATCGCAGCACATCCCACCAATAAAAGCAACAAGAATCCAATAAAAATCAGGGTTATACGCCAACCAAACTTATTGAATAACTGAAAATATTCATCCTATTAGTGAACTAAGAGCAGCAATATCTGCTGACACTCATTATTACAGAAAAGAACACCTCAGTTTGATAACACAATGAGAGGAGAGTTAATTAATTAATCCACCTACCACTTCAATAATCGGTGCAAACACGAACGTTCCAACGCCTGAACCACACACAGCGATTCCGGTGGCCAGTGCACGTTTCTTCTGCACAATACAATTCAAACTTATAACAAAGTACATTTAAAACACTTAATCCTCACCTGGAAGTAGTAAGTGACTGCAACAATCGCTGTATTGTAGCAAAAGCTCAGACCAATCCCCGTGATGATAGCGAATGTGAGCATAAAGTGCGTTATGTCGAATGCAAAAAACGATAGGAATGAGCCACTTGCGGCCACTACGCCACCGACGAACGTCATCATGCTTAAATGAATAGACATGAGTACACATCAAACTCAAACCAACACTAACCGACAATCATAAATGTCTGTGAGCACTGCTGCCAACGGGCCTGATAGCAGTGGTATTGATAAGAAGATGGATCCAACAACCCCTGACATGGTCTTCGTCGCTTTGAAGTACTGTTGAATTTCGGGAAACATTATTCCAAACGAGAATGAGATTCCTTAATGTTATCATTAAAACAATTTAAATAACGATTATCATAATCACAACAACAATAATAACGACAATAATAAAAGCGAACCATCACAAATGAAATGAATGCAAAATGATGCAAATACAATCACCCAGCCATAACCGCCGTCTAAAGGTTCAGGGAACTGCGTAGAAGATGATGCCTCGTCGCACGATTCTGAGCCATCTTCTTCTATCTTTTTATCTATAATTATACATTATACAACAACACTTCATAATAATAATAATAATAATAATAATAATAATAATAATAATAACCTTTCGATGCAGTTAAATCAATCTGCGGCGTTGCATTGATGTGACGTTTCTGAGGTGTTTCGTTTGTTTGTAGTTTGAGTGCCTAAACGAGTGTCATTTTAACAAATATGATGAATACATAACGAATGCAAGCTTACTCTTGAGTTGGCCGCTTCTACCCATTCAGAGATATCTGCTTCAGGTCGTCCTTTTCGAGCCGTTGTAACCTTTGACCTTGCCTTTTGCTCTTGGCCATCCTTCGACTGTTCAACAGCGCTCATCTCTTAAGCATTATTCACCAACCAAACTTCAATTCAATTTCGTCAGTACGTCCCGTAGCGCTCCGTGCCTGTGCTCTACCCTTCCCTTGCCATTATTATATAAGGGAAACTGAGCAGTTTTCCCCAGAACAATTAACTGCTCAATGAACAAACAAGAACACAATCAAATCATCTATATTATTAACACAAAACAAAATATTGCGAGCATGCAAAGTATCACACTTAAATATCAAATGTGCTCACGCACTAATATATACAAAGTCAAATACAATTAATGCTTATCAAACACGCCAACACTATTCAGAATCATCATCACGATTATAATGACCACCACTACCGTTCCGATCGCTATCAGTATTGTCCACTTGACGTTCTGCATGCACATGTGACGTTGTACACGACGCGCCGTCACTTTAAAACTTTCTGACTGAAATATATATTGAACTCGTTTATGAATAACAATTCCTCTAATAACAAATAATACCGATTGCGTGAGCGCTTCAGTTCTGCCTTCCAAATTTTCCAGTCGATCACCACGTTCCAGTATCCGTTGCACATTTGAATTCATCACCTGAATCACAATCACAATAATGATAATAATAATAATAATAACAATAACAAACCGTCTTCACATCGGCCACTTGCTGTTGTAGTTGCGACATCCGTGCGGACTGTCCATCCTGTTTATTCTGTTCCATCTGAAAACAATTTACAGTAATACTAATAAGCCAAAGCATCTAGTAGGCACACTGCAATCAACAATAACCATCAACGCGACAAGCAATGAATCAGTCTATATCGATCGATACTTCACTTGTATAAATAAACAATACACTCTCTCTTACTCCGCTCAAAAAACCAGCAGCACTTATCAATGTTAAACGTTGTGAAATCAAATAATATATAGCAACATTATACTGCTGACAAATCCAGTTTGCATTGCTCATATAAGAGTTTATTCAAATACACCCTTAACTCTCACCGTTAACTCAGCGAATTTCGGTGCGATTCGAGTCTGGAACTGGTAATCTTGCGAATCCGATAGACATGTCAGCAGCGTTACATCATTTGAAACTGCATTCTGCAATTTCAAAATAAAAACTACTCGTCATACCAAACTAAACTATAAAAATAAAACCTGAAGTTTATCCAAGAACAACGCTGCTTTGGCGTGTGCCAAACCTGGCTCGGCAATGCAAACGTACACAAGTGTAAACGGCTGCTCAGCGACCACCGAATAGTGACAAACCAAACTGAATTTGTTCTTGCATTAGACACACAATCCATAACAAACCACCACAAATCTAACCGTTCCAGATTCAACGAGTCCTTGTTCGTGAAATAGAGTCGTGCACGTTGCAGTATAAGCTGACGTATCTCTGCAACACCCGGTACTAACATCTCTTCGGATTGTGATGAGCTTGACGTAGCACTGTCACTTTTCGCTAAATATTCACCCAGGATGATCAACGAGCCCGACGATGTCGGTCTACAGAGCAGACTTAACAAAACCCTTGACATTCTTTACTGTATATCTACAATTACTACTATTATTATTGGCATTACATATCCATAAATAACAATAGTAACAAGTATTAAACGATAAAACGCTTCCAATTATCAATTTATTCATAACAACAATAGAAATGTTTATTTTTTCAGTTCACTCTCATTCCATATATCTTCAAAAATAAATGATAAATAAATACTGTAAGCAAGTCAAATAACAAGACAAGATGAGGATCAACACGAAATATGTTCACATACATACACATACACATCAGGAATATCAATCTAATGAGATTACAACATAAAGCTATGACAATATGAACAACCAGAACGTAAAACAATGGGCAGTTGAGCAATCATCAAACAACTTCACCGAAACGCCATCAAATAAGCTCTTAATTAACTCCTCATCACTTAAATATCCGAATCTGCCAAATAACCGTGCTCATCGCAGTAATCTCGAACCCAACCCAACCACACATCCGATTCCATAACCACTTCTGGATAAACACTTCTAAACGTGTACTGTGCCAAACCCTGCACCAAATCGGCCCCTACCGGAAAGTTCACAGCCCAGAGCTTCCTTAAATTCAATAATAATGTAATATTAAAAACAATAATAACAATTATTTAAACCAAATAAACTCACTGCAAATAAGAGGCCATCGGTTCGGCCACACGACCGTTCAACACCGTTCCAAGCCACTCTCTCTTGGCTCTATCATACTGAATTATTATCAGTATTATCAATACAAATTAATATTAACAACAATATAAAAGTCACCTTTACTTTCGCAATACAACGTTCACTTGAAGAAGCTGCGGCCAATTCATCAAACTCTGGTGGCACTAAAAACTATCAATGAATATAACATATCTAAACAAACACAACAATTATTACCGTGAAATAAATTCGCATTTTTTTGCCTCTCAATACGTAGATCTCTCACTCCACTACGGAACACTGGAAACTCCTGCATAATGCAGTGGTTCACCTCACGACATCGTTTAACATAAGCCTTAAATAGTCATTATTAGAAGACAATAAGAGTAATAATGACAGAATATGAACCAACCAACCTTTAAGATGTACATACTCAGTCCCAAGTTCGTCTCAGCCACCTCCTCCACCAACAATCCATCTAACAAGACATGCGCCAGTGCTTTTGACAACAACTAAACAAATAAAACACATCAAACGTAAATATAAACCAAAAGCAAAAAGCAACGCACCACTTGCTCTCTGAACGATCGTCTGTACTGTCGTAACACCAACAGATAAATCAAGTACTTGATGCGCACTTCCTTGACATTCTTCGCGATATTCTCATGCAGATTCATCGCGTTCATGTTTCGATACAACATCAACTCGTCCTCGTATGTCTGCAGACTGTTGCCTTCGCACGATGATGATGAAGACGACGTGGAACGCGATGGCGAACTCAGATGGCGCTGTGACAGCAGCATTCATTATCACTGCATTGGCCAGGCTCTCAAGTTTGTGACTCAAGCTACTGGCCACAATGTTTCCGTTTACACTCTTTTAGCCACCCGGCTGGTTGCTAGGCGAGCAGCCTAGTCGAACGAACGAACACAATCTCACGACTAATTAAAAGTGTTGCCAAATATCAACCCAATAATTAGTCATAGCTCTAATCAAATATAAATATCCTTTCTCACAGCCATTATTCACAAAACAGCCACTCGATTTCCATAAGAAGTATTTTTTCGCCACTGAAAACATAAACCAACCTTGCGCAACAATTTTTTTGCCTCTTTTCCGTCACCTTCTTCCACGTTACTCACCCCAGCGCTCTCTGCACCGAACTAAAATCATTCCTTTCAATCGCTATCAATAAACAGCCAATGCACCGCACCACCTACCTTATCCACCTCGCTACACCACTGCAAACGAGCCAAGTTCACTGCCTGTTCCACTTCGGTGGCTGTTCCTTTCGGGGCTGGACAACGATTGCCTAGCATATGACGCGCTTTCGAAACGTATGGATGCACTGTGCTCACTAAACTACTATTATCATACATGAATAATAATGTCAATGTTGAATATAACCTGGTAAGCCCTCCATTTGAGATGCGTCTTTAATGGTAAATCTACCCGAGACTGCTTTTGTTACGGCTGATATTAACTGATCGCGTCTTCGATTGCGCGTACTTGAATTCGCCAGTAACTGTAATCAAGAGTGTAATTACACCGAATTGATTACAAACAACAACAACAACAACACCTTACCTTCAAAACAATACACCTCACTTCTTCATCTGATGCTTTATCGTCGGTGATACCGAATCCGGGCTGTGTTTTCCCCTGCAGATATCACTCATTTACAACGCTCTAATACAGTGTAAAAATTCAGTGCTGCAAAGCAGTAATATTTTACACTCAACACCACACCACCAAAAACAACCCGTGAATTGCATTCTCAAGCAAACACGTTCTAATTCCTTCCATTCCCTAATAAAATAACTACTCACCGCAGCAATCGCTTTACTATCGTTCAATAACGCACATTTTCGTTGCACCTCTCGAATACATCTTTTCAGTATATACAACGGTACGTCATTGGCGTCCGATGAGTCCTTGACGGCTTTCCCGTACAGCACACACTTCAAAATTCAATTCTACTTACTTACTTTATAATATTACTTTGTTCAAAAAAAGTACTCCCACCAAAATTTTGTGAAAAACACAAGCAAATCGAGTTGAAACAACTTGTTATCATTACGAACAGCAGCAGCACCGATCACGTAAACACATACACATCGTCAACACACCACTAAGAGATCAAACACCAATCACTAATGTGCACATTAAATCTCTAACAGGCTTTCCCCAATTCTCACGATTCCAAATCTTACTATCAATATAATAATCATTAAATTCCACACGCGATAACAATAACAAACAGCCATTTTAACGCAATAACAACACTAACTCAAACATCACTTTACATCACCATTGCGCAATATTATTCAAGTCTCCTCCCTTGCCCGTTCCCTATATAAACGCCACCGCACACCACGTTCATTTAATCACCATCCCAGTTTTTTACTACTTTAGATTCTATTTCTAATAATAATTATAATCACATTTCAGCACAATATTTCCAAAATCTATTTCCAAATTCTTAAGACAATAAAACTAGAATAAATATCTATCAAAATGTGCGGTATTCTTGCCATATGCCACTGTGAACATAACGGAACACGTCCTACGAAATTCCCACTTCTAACTGCGCAAGAACAGTCCAGGTTACATTTATATAAACTATATAAAATGAAAGTTATAAATAATAATAATAATAATAATAATAATAATAATAATAATAATAATAACTAATTGAAGTCGTCAAAGACACCGAGGTCCGGACTGTCACGGCTCATATCAGAACCCAGTAACGGGCGATATTCTCTGTCATGAACGTCTGTCTATCATGGATTTGCACTGCAAACACCCCTTACAGGGCACTCAAGCGGATCACCAGGTGAACTCTTATTCTCATTTATATTAATTATTAATTATTCAATATTTAGGTGGTTCACAACGGGGAGATCTATAACCACGAACAGCTTAGAGACACAACCCTCAAACAATATCAATTCCGCACTCACTGCGATTCCGAGACAATTATTATGTTCTATGAAAAGGTTACTATTTATAATAATTGTTACTATTATAACAATAGTAATAGCAATAAATAATAACAATAAGTAATAAAGGAACGCAATGGAATGATATGCAATCAACTCGACGGGGTATTTGGTTTTGCACTTATTTTTGGCGATGAATTCCTGGTGGCCCGAGACCCAATCGGGGTTAAGCCTCTTTATTATGGTACCGATAACGAAGGCAGATTCTTTTTCAGGTCATTTTTAATATCTATAACAATAGTTATGTGTAACTCTAAAACTTCTGCTATACTTTCAGCAGTGAACTGAAAGTAATCGAAGACATCTGTCGCCACAACGAATTCGCTACGTTCCCTCCTGGCTACTTTTGGACACCAAAAACTCGTTTCGTTCGATATTACGAGGTAAGTAAATAAGTAACAATAAATAACTATTATTATAACGAGAACACAATTATAATTACAGCCTTTATGGTACCAGCCAAGCAACGCAACTGTGGATTTGAACTTTCAACTTCTTAGAGATGCTCTCATAAAAGCAACGCATAAAAGACTTATGAGCGATGCACCCATTGGGGTTCTACTCAGTGGAGGTCTCGATTCCAGTCTTATCAGGTACTTTTTAGAAAAATAATTACCTTGCGATTACCTAGCGACCTGTCTTCGCTCTCTATGTGGGCGCAGGTCTACCGATCCCCAGATTACTCTTTGTTGAGCAGACCTTTGCCATTTTTGGCCAAACATTCTGACAAGCGGTTCATCCCATCTCATTCGTGGTCTGCCCAGGGGCCTCTTCACTCCTCTTGGAATCCACAGTGTTATTTGACTAGTCCAATGGTTATCATTCATTCTCGCTATGTGCCCAGCCCATCTTCTTTTACTGATATACATTTCATTTACTATGTCTTTCACTTTGGTCATTTTAGAAAAATAATAATAACCATAAATAACAGTAATAATAAGAGAAATTCAGCTCAATAGCGATGAAAGAAATGCTCAAAAGAGGGCTTACAATGCGTTCCTTTTCAATCGGTCTTAACGAACAAGCTCCAGATGTAATTGCTGCCAGACGGGTGGCTCAGTTCATTCAAAGCGAACACCACGAGTACCACTTCACTGTTCAGGTCATTACACATCTCTAATGCTCTAACCCAAACGTCTAACAAATGCTATATTCCAGGAGGGTATTGAATGCATCAACAAGTTGATCTGGCATCTCGAGACCTATGATGTTACCTCGATCCGAGCCTCTGTACCCATGTACTTTCTGTCGGAACGTATCTCGCAGATGGGTATCAAAGTGGTTCTGTCGGGTGAGGGTGCCGACGAGATCCTCGGTGGTTATCTCTACTTTCACAACGCTCCCAACGATGACGAATTCCAAAAGGTATCAAATCAGCAGCAAAACGCACTAATCACAATCAGCAGTAATACTCACAACTCAAGGAAACCATTCGTCGTGTACGACTGCTCAGTACAGCAGACTGTCTACGTGCCGACAAGTCGTGTATGGCTCACTCCCTGGAAGTTCGTGTGCCGTTTCTGGATAAAGCATTCCTAGATGTGGCTATGCTCACACAACCCAAATACAAACGACCCGCTCAACGCAACAACCACAAACATAAACTTGTCGAAAAATGGATTCTGCGTGCAGCTTTCGATGTTCAACGTTAGTTCATATGATCACTTATTAATATTATCTAAGATATTATACTAACAGGATGATCCTTATCTACCGGAAGAGATTCTCTGGAGACAGAAAGAGCAATTTTCCGACGGTGTTGGCTACTCGTGGATTGATCAACTGATGAACTATTGCGCTGAACAAGTCACTGATGAACAGGTACAGACATATTTATTTTACAGCTATTTTAATTAGCATAAAACATATCTATCTATCACTAATGAAATTAATCAAGATGTCAAAAGCGAGTCAGTTGTATCCTTTCAATACACCGCACTCAAAAGAAGCTTTCTACATGAGGCAAATATTCCATCAGCATTTCCCCTCGGATAACGCCGCTAAAACCGTTCTCAAATGGATCCCAAAATGGCAGGTATGATGTTCTTTTAATACTAATTATAATAAATAATACATAATAGGAGTAATTAATGATGAATAATAATAATAATGCATAATAAGAATAATAACAAATGAATATCATTCAGGAAAATGAAGACCCCTCAGGACGTGCCTCGAAAATACACCAACATTCGGTTGAAAATCGACCCCCTGCAGATCTCATCGACCTATCTTCAAGCCCTCATCCCACCTCCCAAAATCAACGACTGTCTACAAGTTAAACATTTAATTCAAATTGCATAATATTGCATAGGATAATACTGCAACCGACTACATAATATGCTATTGATTTATTCACTAGAGACGAATATGATCGTGCTTTACGATGATTATCACATAAGATGAATAAAATCTTTATATGAACCTCTCTTTCGAGACATATTCACACACACGAAAGGAATATCAGATGGATGCCGCAACAAAATCCTGATGACAGATGTTGTGTCTGATGAGCGACGAAGAAGAACTCGAGACGATGAGAGACAATACTTTATTCGGCAGCAACACCAAGACAATCAAATCATCCTTATAGAGTTTTTTAACAGTAGACGTAGACGACAAATCTAACAGTAGACGACAAATCAGCAGATCACGTATGCTAATTGGATCACTACACAACAAATCAGAAGAAAGCATTTTAGAAAACAATAAATTTCATCTTCAAGCGAGCTCTACAAATCAATATAAAACCGGAACCAACCATTAATATGGCTGCTTGAAGTTTTGCCTTAATGTTCTCATCGAACGGAATCTCATCCAGAAATCCCTTCACACAATCGTTCACCTGTGCTATGTCCGACCATTCCGGCTGTATCGCTTTTCTATTACTATCGCCGCTACTATCGTTTAATGACGACATCGTTTTTGATAACAGTGCTGAACAGTCACCTGAATTATACGATTATGATTTATTTAATCAGCAAATTCACTATAAGATTATTATTGATCCAGAATGATCCACATTTATTAGTATACAAAATATGCTATTACAATTATTATTATTACAATTACTCAATATTATACAAACCTATCGCCAGACGAGCTTTTTGCACGTACGGATGAAGTGTTGACGCTGGTAACTGCATCATATTGGCAGCTCCATTGACGGTGCGTTCACCGCGCAGCACCCTTGAATTCATAATCATATTAGAATGCAACAATCACAAACAAATAATAACCCACATCAATATGGCTTCGTGCAGCCGCACTTTCTGCTCGGCACTGTAGTGTGACTTACGATAGACCTCTTCGATCTGCATGTTAATCGCGCCGATATCACTCTCGATTCCGTTTACATCACCGTCGTTCTTTGCTATTGCATTCATCGACAGCAGTAGATCTGAAACACAAATAAAACAGTAACAAATATGACAGTAAAACAGTAACAAATATGACAGTAAGTAAGAAACATACCCGAACACAACGGTCTTGTCAATGTTCTCAGCAATTCGTCGTAATGCTCAAAATATTTCTCGAAGTACTCCTCATCCAGACAATAATGAACGCACGCCTCCTGTATCATCATTATTATCGCATCATATTCTATCACTATTCAATAAACAAACCTCAGCCCTCATCTGCCCCGTCCAAACGTACAGAATCGCTCTCACAAGCCTCTTTTTTGTCGCTGCACTCACGTCGCTTCCTTCAACACTTCGTTCGGCAACTGACCGATGCCAATTCGTAACCGATTCGTCGAAATTCTCCTCACTTTCATCTTAAATCCCTTTTCCGACTTAAATTACAACAACAACAATTAATAACAATAATAATAATAATAATACCAGATTCCTCACTGCAATCGATATCCTCATAATGAATATCACTATTATCACTGTCCTCGATTCCCTCATCAAAGCCATCCATAAACGATATCTGTTCATTGGCTGTGCCTTCACCATCGTTCATCTTCAATTTACATTCATTATTGCATACTAATCACAAAACAAACCAGAGCACTCACCAACTCAGCACTGACCAAACGTCGAATGCTTTTTGGTTTGCGTTTCATCGAACTGCTTCCAACTGCGAATCGCGACGCATTCTTCTCAGTTGAAGACGAACACACGCTGTTGTGCTCTTAACCGTCACCAAATCATCAATAACAATAACACAACACTCTTTCAGCTCACCTGCATCTCGTTGTTGTTGCATTTTCGCAGTCAAATTCAGCAGCACCTCGTTCAATTTACCTCCACTTCTCTTAATATTGCTGCTACTGCTACTGCTGTTCGGCTTTACATCATCCTTGTGATCCGTATTCCAAACAACTTCACCACTGCTGCCATGACCTTCATCATCGTTGTATTTTGACGTTGTTAACTTCAATATCATACTCAGCTCATTATCAATGACAATCATTAACCACAGCAAATAATAATAAAACCTCACCAAAACTGGAATTTCTATTTGCTTCGGCAGCTCCATATCGCGCCGTTTGTCCAATTCTAACAACGCATTCGTTGCCGCTTGACGTGCACGATGAAAATATGTTTGTACTGTAGTGAATGGAATCTGAAAATTCACATCAGTTACTGCACTTAAACATTACTTTTTATAGCAATTATATATAATAATAATCACCGAATGCTGTGCGGACGCCGCCTTGATGGTTCTTTTACCGCTGAGCGCATCAGATACTGCCAAATACAAACGCTCCTTTTTGTTCAAATCATCGTACTGACACGACGATACTGTTGTCCAAATAGCCGCTTCCATGGCTTTAATATTTATTCTTATACACACACAACTGTTCAATAAACAAGCACTAAAGAAATCTTCAAAAGCATTCGATGAAAAAGGCAAATTTAGCACGTAGTTCTTCCCTTACAGATCACTGCAAAAATCAGTAAGGATCTCCACTGATATCCATCCACAAGTAATAAATATTTAGTACTCAAAAACAACCAAGTGTCACATGAAAAATGAAATGAAATCGCGAAAAATGTCTTCAAAAGAAACAAAATAAAGCAACTAACCATTCGCGTGCTTCTTCCAATATGACGACAGGTCAACTGACCTACAAAATGGTACTTTCCTAAGAGCAGCGTATGCATCCACACTACCAACAACCCCGCTATAACCGCTTTCATCGTTAGCAGTGACAATATTACCGCCGCCATCTGCTTCGGTTTCATTCTTGATACCATTCGACAATAACACATGTTCCTGTTCGCTGAATCACCTTTATTAAAATCACCTCTTTCAAAATCACCTCAACAATAACTACTTACTTTACTGCACCACCACTCAAATATGCACCAGCTCCATCTTGCAAACCACCACAAAACTCCGTCATCGTATCTAAAAAAAATAAAACTAAACTAAAAACATCCACTTCTTTCCATCACAATCACACAAACTGCTCATTCAATTCGGCACTGGTGCAGTTTAGTAACTACACCGAAACGCAGACAAGCGCCGGCTACGGCTAAATTTCTGATCTACCCGTAACAATTAATTAATGCTAATAATTAGTACATCATAACATTATTTATTTAAAAAATAATGACATCCATTCGGGTTTACGACAATTGACCACGCGACAACTGTCAGCACGACGTTTAGCCAACCTGTAGTCGGTCATACAAACTTCGTTTGGCTTCGCTTTTTGAGCATTGCGAACGCACGTTCACCATTTTGTGTGGGTAATATAAAATGCAGATTATGTGATGTATTTTGGTCATACGGTCATATGTCGTAGCCTGAGGTCATGCTCAGACTGATCAGTCTACGACACATGGTCATATGTCGTGGACTGGGGCTATGCTCAGGCTGAGGCCATGCTCAAACTGAGGTTAAGCCTCAGCCTAATGTGTATTACTGAGGCTCAGGCTGAGGTTGGGGCTACGCTTAGGCTGAGGCAGGAACTAGGCTTAGGCTTAAGCTGAGGCCATGCTCAGGCTGAGGCTAAGCCTCAGTAATACGCTTTTTATACCACACACACAAAATGGTGAGCACGCGTTCACATTGCTCAAAAAGCGAACCGAGACGAAGTTTGTGTGACCGATTACTTGTTGGTCAAATATCGTGCTGACAGTTGTCGCGTGGTCATATGTCGTAGACTTATCTGTCCCGTTTGTATATTTTTAAATAATATTATTTTTATTGCTAACATTATTGAAATGCTGAATCGGTGAACCTTTTAATCACCCTAAATCAAGGCATACGCGGTGAGGAAAACGTAAAAGCTAACAGATAAATATTCTGAATTAGCGGTACGTGTGTTGTTTATTTATTGAAATATCCGTTACTGTTATGTTTATGGTTGTTGTCATTGCAGTTACTAAAACGATCACGAGAGAGTGGCTCTTAATTAGTTCTTGTTATATCAGTTGTTAATAATGGGCGAACAGCGGTCGTCATCATTACGCGGCGGTAGTGTATTGAATCGACCGAATCTAAAGTTAAATTTTCCACCAAAACCAGATCTGGTCACATCACCACAATTGTAAGTGAATTCGTTAGTGTGCTAGTGAAAGTGTTGATGAAACTTGATTCCATTTGCAGAGAATATTTACGGTCACATTCCACCGGACAATTGAAATTCTCTCCGAATGAAGTGTACAACTTTACGAGTGCAGATCTGATTGATGAAGCGCAGATTGGACGTGGAAATTTTGGTACTGTGAAAAGAATGTTGCATAAACAGTCGGGACGAGTTTTGGCTGTTAAAGTGAGCATACTTCTTGATTTGTTTATTTTGTTTTTTGTTTCGGTTTGTTATATTGTTTAATCACGAGTTGATTTATTGCATGATGGATTTTGTTTGTTTCAGTTGATTCGATCTAACACTGTCAATGAAACCGAGAAGAAGTTTTTATTGATGGAACTGGAAGCTATTATGAATAGTGATTGTGAGAATATTGTGCAGTTTTATGGAGCAATTTTTTGTGAGGTTGGTTAAAGTAATGGTAGATGTTCATAAGTTTGATATGCATGATATAATGCATGATATCAGTTATGTATGATATAATCCTTTCTGAATATTGCCTAATAAATGAAAGAAACCCATATTGCTCACCCTCAATCCTCTCTTCATTTACTAATAAGTTTGATTGATCCGTTATTCTTTACCATACTATTGTTACTTTGTATTGTTTTAAGGGAGCGTGTTGGATTTGTATGGAGATGATGGATTTGTCATTAGAGAAGCTTTATAAAATAGTTTATGAGAAGCAGAATAGCCAAATACCAGAGCAAATTATTGGTTACATAGCTGTTTCGGTTGGTGGTTCTCTTTGATGTTGATCTTACCTGGATTACCTGGATTGGCCAGGCTATCAAACGTTTGTAACGTTGCTGGCCACAATGCTCGCGTTTCCGTTCGCACTGTTTTAGCCTTGATTGTAGCCACCCCGCTGGCTAGGCGAGCAGGCCATGATGTTGATCTTATTGAGCTTAATTTGAGTACAGTAATGGTGAATGATGTTGTTACAGACTGTGAACGCACTGAGTTATCTGAAGGAACACTTGAAAATTATTCATAGAGGTGATTTCTTTATTTGTTTAATTTTTGTTACTGATATTCGTTTAGTTGCTTTTTTATTATTATTATTGTTATTGTGTTGTTGAAGTGGAAATAATTTTAGATATAAAGCCGTCAAATATTTTACTGGATCATAAAGGATTTATAAAATTATGTGATTTCGGTATTGCTGGCCACTTGATAGATTCAATAGCAACGACACAGGACGCGGGATGTAGACCTTATATGGCAGTTGGTTTTATTTATTTATTTTTGTTTGTCATCATAATTATGGTTTGTTTACTTTGATAATTGTAGCCAGAACGACTGCAGTCAAATCAACCGTATGATGTGCGTTCAGATGTTTGGTCGCTTGGGATAACTTTGGTGTGTGTTTATTTATGATTATTTGCTTGTTTATTTATTTATTATTATTATTATTATTATTATTATTATTATTATTATGAATGAAAATTCAGTTCGAGATTTCAACTGGACGATTCCCGTTCACAGCATGGGGATCTCCATTCGAGCTGTTGCAGGAGGTGGTGAATGGAGATCCTCCAGTAATGCAATTAGGCAACTATTCAGCGCATTTGGTGACATTCGTTAATAATTGGTAAGTTGATTGATTGATTGCAGTGCGGTTGTTAATGATAAAATTTGGTGTTGCAGTTTAATAAAGGGTCGTGAAGAACGTCCGAAATACCGAGATCTGATGGCGATGGAATTCTATAAGACGTATAATTTGAAGAATGATTCAGAGGTGTTGAGTGCACGCGATATGATTGGGGAATTTGTGCGTGAGGCATTGAAATGCGATCGTGATAGTAGTTTACTGGATGAGATTGATAACGATGAAGAGAGTTTGTTTGAGATGTGCAGTGTGCAAGCAGCACCGTGCCAAGCGGTCAAGAACCGTTCCGAGTGGGTACAGTTCTCGTGAGCTGGTTAGCACTCTGTGTTGGTGTTTTTTTTAAGTTTTATCTTGTGTGATGATATCCGATGTTGTGTTTTTCGGACTAACAGTGTAATTTTATTTGTAATTATGTTACTATTACTATTATTTACAGTTATTGTTTTGATTTGATTTGAAATGATTATGCGTAATGGTTATGTGATCACAATATGATCTAATTTTTGATTATTATTCATTCCGATTTTCATTATTTTTGAGTATTTAAAGCCAATTGGTGTATGGATGTGATTGTATGAATTATTGTCGAGAAAAGTTCCCATAATCAAGCTCCTGGAAACCAACCACTCCTTCACCAACTACCACAACGCCCAGTACAGCTTCATCAACAACGACCACTACTGCAAAACCAACAACCACTACCCAGAAACCAACCACTCTTTCACCAACTACCACAACGGCCAGTACAGCTTCATCAACAACGACCACTACTACAAAACCAACAACCACTACCCAGAAACCAACCACTCCTTCACCAACTACCACAACGGCCAGTACAGCTTCATCAACAACGACCACTACTACAAAACCAACAACCACTACCCAGAAACCAACCACTCCTTCACCAACTACCACAACGGCCAGTACAGCTTCATCAACAACGACGACTACTGCAAAACCAACAACCACTACCCTGAAACCATCCACTCCTTCACCAACTACCACAACGCCCAGTACAGCTTCATCAACAACGACCACTACTACAAAACCAGCAACCACGACCCAGAAACCAACCACTATTTCACCAACTACCACAACGGCCAGTACAGCTTCATCAACAACGACCACTACTACAAAACCAACAACCATTACCCTGAAACCAACCACTCCTTCACCAACTACCACAACGCCCAGTACAGCTTCATCAACAACGACCACTACTGCAAAACCAACAACCACTACCCAGAAACCAACCACTATTTCACCAACTACCACAACGGCCAGTACAGCTTCATCAACAACGACCACTACTACAAAACCAACAACCACTACCCAGAAACCAACCACTCCTTCACCAACTACCACAACGGCCAGTACAGCTTCATCAACAACGACCACTACTACAAAACCAACAACCACTACCCAGAAACCAACCACTCCTTCACCAACTACCACAACGGCCAGTACAGC